>JAPQWV010001253.1:0-103000 GCA_027422505.1 Craterostigma plantagineum
TGGTTTGTTCAAGAAGATCGTTTGTTCTGACTGATCTCGTCGGGTTAAGACGTCCTCCAATTTTTTATTTTGGAGTACAGTCTTTCCCGTTCTTTACTTAGAAGTCATATTTAATTGTAGCATCCATTGCATGATCTCTATGAGATTTCATTTCCTTTTCTAAATCCTTGGCTTTAGCTTCGGATTTTTGCACTTGTATTTCTAGCTTAGCAATTTTTTCATTTGCCACATTACACGATTCTTCTCACATGCATAATCATATCTAAACTTATCTAATACGGCTAAATTTTTCTCTAAGTTAGTTTCAAGTTCTTTGATTTTCTTTTTCCCAGATTTGTTAGATTTATATAAGGATAAAAAATTCATTTTTCATCTTAAGTAAGGAATCATAATCTGCTTCACTTACCTCCACTATGTCTGAATTGTTAGAAGTTTCCCTGTCTGACTCGCTACCTTCAGCTCCAGCTCCATCTTCTTCTTCATCTAGTTTGGCCATCAGTGCCACGTTCTCATTCTCGCTGTCTGAGGTATCTTCAAGCCAATGATCGATCCTCTTCTGCCATTAAGACCAGCCCTTTTCTTTTTGTTCAGCTAATTGAACTTTTCTGCGATAATAGTTAACGTCCTTTTTCTTGGGCATTCTGCACTCTCTGGCAAAGTGTCCATTCTTGCCGCAGTTGAAGCATTGCCGCCTTGTTGAGGAGTTTCAGAGTTGTTGTCCTTATCCTGAGTCTTTCCTTTAGAGTTGGAGGAAGTTCTTTGACGATTGGAGGAGGAACCAGTCTTCTTATAATATTTCCTCTGCACGAAATTCGAGACTAGAGCGAGTTTGCTTAGCAAGATCTTTGAGGGTGATTCCTGGTCTGCATGTTTGGTAATATCCTTGGATTCATCATCAGAACCAGAGTCTTCTCCCTCCTTAACTGTGATGACTGGATAATTTCTTTGTCCTTGAATTGTTTTCTTGATGATCGTTCAGTCATAAGAGCAAGCGATTCGCTTCCTATTGGTTTGATTTCCTCCCTTCGTTTCTCCACATGATTGGAATGTTGATTGAGGTAGTCGAATAATGTATGAATGCTAACTTTAGTTAGGTCGTTCATCTGTCTTATCATAATTGCAGTAGCCTCCCATTCTGGATGAAGTGATCCTAAGAATTTGATATTGATTTCCATTACACTTTTTGTGACTCCATTCATCTTTAGCTCATTTAAAAGAATAAGAAATCGATGGAAGGTTTCTTGGAGAGTTCCCCTTTGTTAGCATGAAAGCGGATCATACGAGATGAGTGTGTTTGCCATTCTTGCCATTGTATTGACTTCTGTCCCCTGCATCATAATTCGAAGAGCATCCCACATTTCTTTTGCGCTCTCACCACATTCGAGTTGCATCAAAATGTCATTGGGAATGGCTTGCATCATGTATGATTTCGCCACTTTATCTGCCTTTAGTCGCAGTTTTTCTTCATCATTGCATTGATCAGTAGTTTTCAAGATTCTCTGTTCCTCTCTTGCAGGGGTGGTGTCAGTAGTGGCGGGGAATTATGGTCCAATACTGGGTAGGTCCATTGTAAATAGATTCTAGTAGATTTTCAGAATTGTCCTTGCTTTATATGAAGTTGATGAATCTTCTCTTACAGACTGCGTACTCTCCATGTCGGATGATGGGAGGTCTAACATCATTCCCATGCTGCTGAAATGTGCACAAAGCCTCTTAAGTTCAACCCACGGTCTTTTTCCCTATCGTCCGCTGCAATATCACAATTAAACGAACTAAGATCCCTCTTCAACGACTTCAGAACTTCATGATATGCAACAGTTCCCCATGGATAATTGTTGAACTCGTCAAAATCGTCAACCAAATATAACCACTTGGTATCAATCAAGGACGTTTTTCTCGCATTTCGTTTCTGCAAGACACTTGCAACAAAGAGAATCCTTGCCATCTTTAGCTTTTCAATATCAACGGCAGAATTTTTTGCCTGCCCATCTTCTTCAATCTGACCTTAACAACTTGTATTGTAACCTTCTTATTTCCTTGAAAGTGCCTTGAAATGAAACCTGATTTTCAACCACAATGGGCAGACTCGAAACTTTCATACCTGTCAAGAGGCAGTATTCAGTAGCCGAAAAGCGCAGTGGCTTGTTGTTTATCATCATCCACATCTCATCTCTATTCTCTTGCTTAGTCTGAGACTGCATCAAATACCATATAATTGACTTGATAAGGAGAACTAGTCTACATGTTCAATCAGATTCCAAATTGTGATTTTTGGACCATTTGTTCCATCTCTATGCTGTTGAGCATGCTCCTGATGATTCTGCTCGCTTCCTTGTAGTCTGAATAGAGTGCTAATTTACAATGTATGACTCTATGCTGGGGAAGCTGATTCTCCAACGTGACCTGAATATATGTTGTTTCATATAAATATCAACAGGTAAAGCCTACATTCAATGAGAACATTTCAGAATGGGCATTCGACGTATTGTCAGACCGAACTAAATGTGAAAACCTTGGGGTCCACATATACGGATTATAATACAAAACTAAATTTGCTATGCAATACCAATTTTCCTGGAAATCAGCAGCCTTCGCACTTCTGGGCTTCATTACTTTCAGTTGATGTTCGGCAGGTTAAAATCCATGTAAGAAAACAATTATAAGAAAAACCCACGAATATGGAAAGTCGCACATACACTATAAATAATGTCGGGCATTTTCCCGAGCTTTGGAAGAGTTCCCAGCGGCGCAGAATGCTGAAACTGAAGAGGCCGGCAAGAACAAGTTAGATATTCGATGCTGCCACTAATCTGGGTTTTGCAAGCAGGTAGCATCCACTTAGACGCATCAATGTGAGTCTTTCGTTTCAGTGTGTTTGGCAGGAATCAAGCGGACTCATGCCAGATATTTCGATTTGGGTATTTGTACAGTCACTTTTATTTTCATTGTTTATTTTATAATTAAATAATTTGACCAAATTAAATGGTACGAATGAAATAAATGAATGCGCGAAATTCAATTTGTGAATTAAATAACACGTTGCCTTCTATTTCAAACTAAGTCACGTATATTCCCTAAATTTATATGGGTAAAATTGCAGAAAAACAATGGTATACCTTTTTTCCTGGTTTTTGAATAATACTCGTCATCATAACAGCTTTAAAATTCCTGAATAATATTACTTAAAAAGGGGAATGTCGTGCATTCTATGGGCAATAAAAAAGTGGTTAAATGTTGTCTGAAAAAAATATCAAATAGTCTACCAAACATTATCCGATATAATCAACGTGACAAAAGCAATCAGTCCCATACAACCATACAGAAACATTAAAGTTTGAACACGGATCAATAGGCCTTCCTGCGCTTCTTCTTCGATAGCCTGACAATGCCAGGAGCATCATCGAGCCTGCATGCATCGCGGCAACATTATCTGCCTCGGCCTCCAGCTCCATAGCCCCCGTGCCTGCCTCCACATCAACTTGCAAACATAATATAGAAAATGTGTTATGGTCATGGTATTATGTTATGACATAGCGTGTAGAAAACCTTATCGGAACATGAAAAATGGTAAATACAGCAAACTTATTGACCTAAGCCATCACGCTGACGCGCGTAGACTGAAATCTGCTTGACCTTCTCCTCCACCTACTGAATCCTGGCATCACTCAACTTTGAGCTTGCCTCCACGATCGGTAACCTCCCATCAATTTTGCGAGAACCGTTCCCAGCCTCTCATTAGTCGCGAGTGATTGTTGCGAGTGGTACTGTATGATCTCTCTCATTTTCTGCAATTCGGCGAGGATGGTTAGTGATTGCGGATCAGCTGCATCGGAGGCATCTGCTGTAGTTAGCTTGCATGTCACTTTTTAGATTTTCACTCCTCTCGAGGGCCTGCAGAGGTTGCTGCCTGGTAATCTGCCTGCTGAAATGGCGCAGTTGATGGTTTGTTGCATCCTTTAAATCTGGCATGCTAAGTAATAATTTCACATTCAGTGTTTCACATAATTGAGGCTTACGTGAGTGGTTTTATCTCCCCGAATAGCTTGCGGAGAATTCATACCACTTCGTGGTGTGGACAGGTCCTCTGAAGTAGCAGCTTGACGATGTTTCTTCGACATCTTCGCTTCAGTCATTGCTTTTTCAAAAATGATTGTTTTTGACCAATTTTTGTATGCTCACGGTCACCCTCGTCTCGACTTTCTCGATTCGAACGTCTCGTAATTCTGACTTGTGCAGCAGACGCCATCGATGGATTTCTATGCTCATCAGGACGTCCACGTCCAATGGTTCGCCACCAACGATCTTTGAGTCAGACGATTGAGATGCTGTGGAGGGAGATTTGCCCTTGTGTTTAGGTTTCTCATCATGTACGGGAGATGCTAGTTTCGGTATGTCGGTAAGAAGACCCTTCGATGGAGTTGTTTTTTTCACTAGTGTATCATGATGGGAAGAATCTGCGGCACATGACCGTCACTAAGTTCAGTCGTAGGCTGCTCACGCGCTTTGACGTTCTCAGATGGAACACACACTACTGTAATCCACTCGATAGAAGCGAGGTTGTTTCCTGGAGGAGCTCATTGTCAGTAGTAGATACGAGCTGACTTGGGTCATGAAAGAATGACTTACGTTCTTTGACCGTAGGCTGTAACAGGCTCCTTCCGACACCTGATGAAGAAGCTGCTTTCACAATGTCACCCATCGTCGAAGATCCCTTCGTCTTCCAATCATTGGTGTACCAGGAACACATGCGGGGTCTTGGAGTACCCTTCAGATAATGCCGCTTCGCAAAGTCCTTAGCAATACCAGGTATACACTCATACGCAAGCACCTGAGCCAAAGCAGATGATAATGCCTTTTGAAATGATTTGAGTCATAATAAAACAGTAATTAACATTCACATTAAATTTGGAAAGACCAATGATTACCTGGAGGGGGTGTACAAACCCACCAAGTCCAATACCACGATAATGTTTCTTCTGACCAACTCTTGCAGAGCCTTCCAAATAAGTGAGGTCTCTTCTCAAAGCAGACTAACTTCTTCAAATGCAAGAGAACCCCACGGAAATTTGTTGAATTCGTCGAAGTCCTCAACTAAGTAAAGCAGAGCATGATCCTAGCATTCCGATAGCTTCTTCTTTGCAATACTCCAACTACGAACATCAAGCTAGCAACCTTCAGTTTCTCAACATTGACATGGGATGATTTTGCGGGAATTTTTTACAATGCTTAGGTCAGGTCATCCAGCATAATTCGTGTATTATTTTCAAAGTGCCTCTTAATATAGGCTTCATTCTGCTGAAAGTAAGGATCTTCACCAAACTTCAGACCAGTCAACAAACAATATTCTACAGCTGAGAGACGCAACAGTTTTCCCTCAATCACCATCCACAGCTCATCAGAATCGTCGTCTGCTACTTGAGATTGTATGAGGAACCATATTAACTAAATTGATAGTTGGTACTGTGATGCACATTGAATGAGTTTCTCGAATGGACTCCTTTCAACCATAGCCTCTACGTCTTTCGCATTCAGCATTTCTAAAATTTGTTCGCTCATCTTCTTGTATTCGCCAATTACTTTGGGTTTACATGGAAGAATTTTCTCACGCTGAAGTTGAGGTTCGAGACCTACCTGTTTCTGCAAAAGGAATATGTCGTACTTTCTGGCAATTTAACATGTATAGTAATGTATTTTGAAACTAATCTTTGCAGTGCAAAACCAGCATACAAAACGCGAAATTATTCATAAAGACGGGAAACGATTACTTTGAACTCATGATTGCACATAATAAAACAACCACAAGAATGCACTGGTTCTACAATGGTAATGTGTTATTCCAGATCATACTAAAGCTTTGATAATCAGAAAAGGAAATCAGAATTTCCGAACCCTTAAGATAATGCTGGCCACAAAAACTCCAAACACAGATAAGTATATAGAGGTATGAAAACAATTGGACCCATATCCTTTTGCACAAGCTATCACAAAATCCGTTGGCAGCACACAAATAAAATAGTAAAACAGGTCAATAACATGAGATTTGTCTGCATTAATACTACACTGCCTACCAGACAATAACGTTGCCTATAAAAATTTGTGAACAAAATGTTTATAGCCATGCCATTACAGTGAGATAGAGTTCGTTGGTATACCATCCATGCAAAAAAATCGGATCTTTTAGACAGGAACATACTCACTACAAATCCGAGCTCAGCTTTCAAGTAAAAGGATAATAAACACAACTCCATACCTGAGAATGTTTAGTTGCCGAGGTCCCGAGTATTCCCTGCAAATGCGCCTAAGAGAACAACAGATGGCTGACGTATTGAGCAGGCTGTTGATGGGGAGAAATCGAAAAATAAAATCGCCAATCTGTAAAATTAGGTTTTCTCGCCAACAGTAGAATTCGCACAGTACACACATATATTTATTGAGAAAAATACTGAATGGGCCAATTACGTGGTACGAGTTTCTTTTAAGTAAAAAAGAGGATTGGAATTATCAATATTAAAACAAATTCGAACATATTATTATTTTAGACTGCTTTTGCTTTATTAAATTTACATTAGGAGTCGCATCTTTAACGTATAAGCAGTCTATCCTATAAAGCCACGTGGTATGATACCATTCTTTTACAATTGTATTGTAATTTAAATTCTGGAAAAATAAATGCTATAAAGACCAATGATTTGCAGAAACCTGTATGCACCCACAATATATACAATGCTATGAAATCAAATGAGAATTTACTTAATGCTTCAAACACCAAATACATATTCGAATACAGCAAAAATATCATATATGGCCCAACACTCAGGTCCAAGAATTACTTCCTGACACGGTAAGATGTTGCCGGAATAGCTCAACTTGTTCGAGAACAAAATTGTACATGGAGTCATCTGCAAACAGTAGAGAAAGCGCAGCATGAAGCACATACATGCCACACTTACCGCTGGTTGAAAACATCAAAACAAACATCAAACGAATGATGTTGAAACATTCTATGAGAATATGGTACTTATTATATGCATTACCCCACAATTTGTTGCGGAAAGTCCGGGTCTCGGTATATATTATTATCGAGTCTGTCATTCCCAGATCACGAAGCAAATAGGGTATAGGAAGCTTAGTTTTTCTGAATGCTATGTCGAAGAATCTCATGTCGACATCGACAGAAGGGTCAGAGTCGAGGACAGTGATTACTTGTTTCCTGAAATCAACCACACAGCGAATCCAGTGACACTTGTTTATATTTACCGTCACGACAATGACATCAGATTGTTGCCATGGAATTGACGGCCATCTATCATCGTTGCCCTCCGCATAGGGCCGTAGTATGGCAAGGTCTGTACCTCCGCCATTTCTATATTCCATTGCAACGACATGATTGAACATGACAGTCATGAACGAAACTCGCAGGCCACCTACATGGAAGTCCACTGCCTCTCAATGGACCCCCGGACACACTCATCAATGTGCTGATAAGCAGAAAATATAGTAGTCAATTGAATGTGGAAGTACATAACAAATCATATGGTGTGAATACCTCGTCGTGCAGCCAGGTTGTCTTTGTCATAAGTGTTCTAAAGTACTGAACATCACACCGGCCCCCAGTAGAGTCTTTATGCAAACATCATCTCCCACTTTTTGTATAGTTGCGAATATATGCGTGAACATCCTCAACAACCTTTTAATATGACTATCAAGTACGGTATTATCAGAGAATTTGCCTGAATCTATAATACTGGAATCTGGCAAATCTTTATCTGGAGCCGTGGATTGTTTTGCCAAATTCCCCGTGGCTGTCTCATGTGAAATCTGTTGATACTTGCGCTTCAACATACCGGATTTTCCGCCGTTTCTCTTCTTCATCCGATTTTCCTTCTGCCAGTCAGGCTTTGCGGCATGAGTTATAACAGCACGTCCAATCCTTTACTTTGAATGTTCGCACAACCATCCAGACCTTTTCTGAATTACATACAATGTAAAACAAAATCAAATTAGTAGTAATGCAAAATACTTAGACAAAGATATACTACATACGAAGTATTTCCTCGATCGCAGAAAGCCTCTCGTGAATTTCAAGGTATTGGCACTTGTACAGAAATACTCATGGGCGACGGTTCTTATTCGTCGTGGGCGATGGTTTCTGTGCATCGCCCAGAGCACCGTCGCCCATGTGCGTGATTTTGGGCGACGGTTGTTAAGCCGTCGCCCAAGATAGGTTATGGGCGACGGTTGTTCAAACAACCGTCGCCCAAAGTACCCTGCAGGGTGCTGTTACGAGAGAATGGGCGACGGATTCTAGCTTAGAAACAGTCGCCCAAAGTAAAAAAAATTTTAAAACTAAGCATGGGCGACGCTTTTATTTTTTTTCTCTTTCACATGCCCATCAATGAAATCCAAAACAACCAAATCAACCCGAAAGATCAATCCAAAAAATCTATCCTCAACAAATTAATAATCTTCAATACAGTCAAGAGTTACATCATCCAACAAATATCTCATAACATACACAAACATATGTCAAACGCAAAATGCTAACCTACAAGAGGGAGGCTCGTAAAGTGCTCCGCCCACAATTCTCGTACTTTGTTGATCTCTTTGATGCCATAAGAGAAGGAGCTCTCTAGCATCTATAAAACATTAAACAAGAGGATATGGTTAAAACATTAAACAAGAGGATATTGTTAAAACATACTGATACACATATATTAAACTTAAAACTTAAAGAAGTTCAATACCAACCTCAAATAGAATATAAGAAGGGACTAAGCCAAAATTATGCACGGAATACCCAAGATTATGAGAGATCTTACCTTGTTGTCGTAGCCCAGTATCGTCGGAAAAGAGTCGTGGTCGTCGGAAAAAGTCGCCGAGAGAGAAGTGGTCGCGGCCAAATCGATCCAAAAATCCTAAATTGTCCAAACTGTACTCACAAACCTAATTTTTGCAAACATAAGCTCAATATCAACCTTATATCAAATATAACACAAGAATAAGCTATGAAGTTTCTTAAAACAAGCTCGGAAAACCCGAAAATTTGAAACCCCAATCTTTAAAAAACTACGAAATTCGAAAATTTTATCGCAAAATACAATGAGGGAAAATGGTTATGATAGATCTTACCTTGTTGTCGTAGCCCGAAATCGTCGGAATAGAGCCGTGGTCGCCGAGGGAGAAGAGGTCGCGGCCAAATTCGACCGAAAAATTCAAACAGTCCAAAGTTCACCCAAAAACCATATTTTCGCAAAGATCAAGCTCAATATCAACCTTATATCAAATATACCACAAGAATAAGCTATGAAATCGCATAAATCAAGCTCGCCAAACCCAAAAATGCGAAATCCAATTTTTCACAAAACTAGGAATTTCGAAAATTATAATCCGTAAATCGCAAAATACAAATAGGGTAATTGCTTAATAGTCTCCTTATTGTGTTCTCCAAGCTCCAAGAGGTTGGAAATCGCTTGAAGATCGCCGGAAAATCGCCTAGCCGCGCGGTTTTGTTTTTAGTTTCTCTTAGATTTTGGCAAGTGTGGGAAGAAGGTGGGTTTTTTAAAGATCTCATGGGCGACGGTTGTTATCCAAAAAATACGTAACCGTCTCCCATATACATACCAAAAAACATAAACAAAAATAAAAAATAAAAAAAATCGGTAGACCATGGGCGACGGTTGTTACATAACAACCGTCGCCCATGCTCATATTAACAAAAACAAAAAAATAAGTCGACCATGGGCGACGGTTTCTGTTATCATCGTAGAAACCGTCGCCCAAGCTTATATTTAAAAAAAGCATTAAGTTAATAATCTATATAGGCGACGATTATTATGGAGGAAACCGTCGCCGGAGTCTTTCGCCAATTATAGGCGACGGTTTTGAACAAGAAACCGTCGCCTATGATGGACAAAAACTAAAAAAATTACGAAAGTGCCACCGCGTCCACTATAGGCGACGGTTTTTGAGGAACCGTCGCCGAAGGTGCCGTCGCCTATGTGTCGTTTTCTACTAGTGTGGCCCTCAACCTTAATTCCTAAACGATCTATGGCAGCCAAATGTGTGCCGTACATTGACTGCATTTCATTGAATTTCCTTATTGCACACTCGTAAAAATCAACTAATTTATGTTCGACCCTCGCAATAAAATGATTTGAAGTGCGAAATTCGGCAAGACTTTGTGTGATGATCGATCGCATGTCATTCATGGTTTTATATGAGATGGAATCACAAATTAGATTTCTCTTTATAGTTACAGTTACAGGAAACAAAGAGACATAATAGTTAGCACTAAGAGCCATGTAATTTGGACGGGCTTTTCCAATGCAGTCGCGAATGTGCATAGAAACACATAATGTCGACGGGACTTTTCGACTGCACTCATTAGAGTGGATCGACTCATTGATACCTATAGTATGACTTTTTGAAGCCACGTCGCCAAAGCAAGCCTCTCAAGCCAATCAGAATGCAAGATAATATTTTATTATTTTTTGAATTATTTTTGGGTGTATATGTTCAACGTATTTGACTGCTGAGCTGATCTGTGATGCTGAAATGCTGACGTGGCATGCTGTGGTTGAGTTTATTTCCTTTTCAACACAAGGCAGCCCAACAATCTTCAGTCTTGCATAGCATTCAATGATATTTTATTGTTGAGGGTATTCCAAGAGGCGTTCGATGCAACCGTTAAATTTAGTGATTTTCTATGTCGTTCAATGTATCTCCCCAATATTTAATGTATCAACTTATGAGAAACACTTGCCCTCTGCATTTATTGCCAAAGTTGACGTGCCACATGCTTGGAACATAACAGTTTTGCGAGTGTTAACAATGTGACGTCACATATTGCCGATTGCAACTTATATTTGCAAGTAAAATAAAAAATATCCAGTCGTTCCATTGAACAAAATTACATGGCATTACAGTCAAACTTACATGAACACATAAGAACGCAGACACACAAATACAGACTCATTATGAATCTTAAAAACACCAGCCTTACACTGGTCGCTCCCGGATAGACTGATACACAAAACCTCAGTAAAAAATACATGCATGAAAAATGCTGCATTTATAAGATTGTCACTTCCACACAATAAGAATATTAACTGCTGATGGAATTAGTATGGCATTAATATTGTTCCACATAATAATAATAATAATAATAATAATAATAATAATAATAATAATAATATAATGTGGTGTAATAAAGGGATTGTTGCAACCTATATTTGCACATAAAACAAAACCATAATTTCGTTTCATTAAACAAAATTACATGTCATCAAAACCAGAATTACGTTAACATATAAGAACGCAGACACACAAGAGCGGCACACTGATCGCTGACTCACTACTATTTGAGAAGGTGGCACCCAATCTTGTAAGAAACAAAAGCATCGATGCAAGCATACTCGACCACGAACCTAAGAACTCTATTTTCCCAGTTGCTCATTGTCACGCGCTTGGGCTTGCTCATCACCATCCCACAAAAGCACTTGAGCAAGTTCTTTCAATCCTGGTCCTCGGAAATGCCCCGGCGGCAACGTGCTTTTGCGACAGACGCCACATCGACGAAATTCCCCGAGTTATACAATGCGTTGTCACGGATTAGCTTGGCCATGTCTTCGCCAACCGCAGTGCCGACGAAGGTGATGTTTGGGTTCAACATGAAATCTTTGAGGGATTTACTGATTTCATCTAGATGAGCAAGCTGGATAATTATGCATTTACGGTCGATGCACAACTACAGAGTGGCTGCTTTGTTGACTGCACCGCGAGTCCAAACGGGTCGGCACTCGACATCGAGGACAACCAGTGTCGGGCTTGAAACGTTAATTTCTTCAGTCCATTTGATCACACTGCTGGAGTTGCTAGTCACAGTGGTTACAATGATCGTATTGTAGAATTCTACATTATATATCCTCATGGTTGTTCCAGTTGGTATTCTGGACACCCAATTCATTTTTTCTAATTGGCACTTTCCACTATAGGATTCGAAAGTTGGTGTATTTATAGTCACTATTGTAGAAAAACAAAGAGACATGTCGCAAGCAACCTTTTCAATGTACTTTTTAATGCGCAACATGAAATAGGAACGTGACTCTTCGAATGCATTCGATAACGTGTATTAATACATGCATACTCGTAACGTGATTTGAATGAGCACGAATTCAACAGTCATATCATTTACTACATCAAACGTCATCAAAATAAATTTGTTTGCGTTAAACATTGACGGAAATTGTATGCAATTTGTACGGATCACTGTATTGATTACCTAAATAAAAGATTTCATCATCCAGAGTCTTTTAATAATAAAATGTCGAAGTGATAAAACATCCATTCAATTAGTTTAACAAAATCATAAGTCACCCACCCGTAAAATTAGACCGGCACATAAAATACTCATACACAGTTGAAGTAAAACAAACAGACATATTACCTAATGTGTATGGAATGACGAAATGGTGGTGTGACTCCCCGAACGCATTCGATAGTATGTAAAGAACAATGCAATCTTCACTTAAAACGATGTGACAAATACTTTGTAGGCGACTTTTTCAATGCAACATAAAACAATCACAAAAATAAATTTGCTTGCATTAAACATTGACGGAACTTGGATGTATTCCGTACGGAATACTATGTTGATTACCTAAGATCATGACTGGCCTAATGCATGCAGCTCCCACTCAGTTTGGCATAGCATTGCCATGAAGGTGCTAATCATTCAATACTTTATAGCACATTGAAGTAACTCCATATTGATATTGTCATGAAGATGCTAATCATTCAATACTTTATAGTGCGATAAACATATGGTATTAGAATATTAAGAGGGCTTGTGCGACACGTGAAACATCACAGTAGCGTTACACTGATTGTATTATGCGGGTTCGGATTGTAATATCAGGCTGCCGAAAGTTAAATACATCACAACACAGTGCGATAATTTCTTATGGTCATTATTAGATACACATAGCGCAACCAACACATTGTATTAGAATATCAAGCAAAAATGATATTGCATAGCATTGTCATGAAGGTGCATGGCATTGTCATGCTAAACATTCAATACTTTATGTCACAATCAGATAACTCCGTAATGATATTATTGAACGCATACAGCCCATCAGCATATTGCATTAGAATATTAAGGGAATCTATGCAACATGTGAAACTTCACAAAGTAACATTACACTGATTGTATTACGAAGATAGGGATTGTTCAACACCTCAAGACACAGATAATTTGTTCTAGTTATTAGTGCACACACATAGCGCAACCAGCACATCATATTAGAACATAAGCAAAGATGGCCAACACATGAAACAACTTATGAGTTAACAGACACAGGAAACTAATAGCCAAGTCGAGAAGGAAATCATATATAACCAAAACACAATTCCAATATAATCATAGAAGTAGCACGTCCCAAATAAAACATGACAAACTCATTCTATGCTCGACTTTCGCCGCTTGTAAGTGCCACGCCCACCAGCAGGAGCAGGGGCTTTTTTTTCTTACCCTCTCAGAACTATCATGTTTCGTCAAACCACGTGTGGGCCTATC
Source organism: Craterostigma plantagineum (assembly GCA_027422505.1). Lineage (NCBI taxonomy): Eukaryota > Viridiplantae > Streptophyta > Magnoliopsida > Lamiales > Linderniaceae > Craterostigma > Craterostigma plantagineum. Next base: position 13,577 of record JAPQWV010001253.1, read on the forward strand.
GGAGCTCCCAACTAAAGGAATGCAATCGAGGCCATCCTGTGCAGAAGTCATGTCATCAACAATTATCTCAACGTTATGCTTATCGGTGTCCTCACAAGCTTCAACTACATCTGCTCCACTATGGATGCCGTCAACACCACTGGTAGCAAGGGTAATACTATTGAGAGTCGTCTCTTGTGCATCTTCACAGTTTGTCAAAACCCCATCAAGTGCACCGTCCTAACAACACATAATAAGAATTGTATCGGTATGATTAACTACGTATGAATATCCAAATAATTTACCTGACTTTCAGAGACCACAACTTGGGTTTTCACTTGCTCTATCATACGGGACACACCGAAGCTACGATACATGCTGCGGGAGTCAAAAGGTTTAATTCTTACGTATAACAGAAAGGTTCTTCCAACCAAATTTAGTATGCACTTTGGTATTGCATTATCACCAAAGCTGCCTTCGAGGCTATCATTAGGCTACAAAATATATAGGCGTATGCAACGAATGGAGCCAGGATTAAATTCAACACACTCATAGTAAATAATTAACATTTACATAAACTCACAGATGAGTTGACTATTTCCTCAGCAGTGCTATTTGTGTACTTCCTACCTGCTCCATTAAATATAACAAACGTCGCGGTATCACTTCCATCATCAACGATTACTTCAATTTGAAACCTACAACGGAACACCATGTCAAAAAGAACAGAAAGACAAAAATTCAATCAAAATAAGAAATTGCAATGTAAGGTTGCAGGTTCTGCATATCGTAGAATTCCAATCGCTTTCGGATCCACACATTTGTTGCAATTCAGCGTCGATTCTAATTTTCCTAACTTGTTTGAACACTTAGAACATGCCAATCGCTCATGGACAATACCTCAGAAATCTTTGCAATGCATGCAAATTCCTTAACCTTAAAAATATATCTTGAATTCCAGCTTCAAAATCAACCAATGAAAGGCAAAACAAAACTGTTGACTATCGTCAAGGAACCTGCACCGTATATCTGCTCCGTTTCCCGATGCAAGAAATCGTGTATGTCGGGGACACGGCAAGACGTCAGATCAGCATTCCTTTCTCCTATTGACACCGAAATTGGCCTATCAAATGCATTCATCCTGCACATAATACAATCAGATTGCGTATAATGTTAGAAAATGCACAAAATGATTAAGACACCTCTTCATGAACTCGCATACAGGGTCCACTTCGTAGTTTACGAGTTTCGATGAAGATGTAGTGTTTAAGTAGAGATTTCCTACACAATTATATATATATATATATATATATATATATATATATAGAAGTAGAATAGAAAACAACGATAATAATAAATACATTCAACGCAAAGCCTGAATCAACAGATCAAATGTCCGCTGCACCCGTGCTTATATGTATTTCCATGAGTATTGCAATACCGCCAAATATTTTCGGGTTAATACTTGTGACCACCACAATTGCATTCTGACCAACAGAAGGACGGACTGCATCGCAGTCCGATTCCTTATCGTCTCAAATCGTAACGGAGACGTCCACAAAACTACAAAAGCTAAACATTTGTATGTGACATTGGAAACATGAAGCGACACCGCACGAAACCATGCATACCCATCCAGAACAACTATGACAGCTCGCCTAGCACTACCGTTGGTTCCATGTTTGGCTCCACCACACGAGACAACAACCCAATTATATCTAAATTTGAAAAGCAACCACTCTCTAACAATTTTTGGATAGAATTATCATCCATAAATACAATACCAAAGCATAAAACGGTACACAACTAAGAGAAAAAAACATAGCCAGTAGGTCCTGATTGTTGCCAGCCAACTTTAGCAATGCTTCGTAGGAACGGAATCGAACTTATCAAGTCCTATAGAGTAAGACTCCTACCAACATCTTCCATGGTTGTACGATCGGTGAACCTTAGCATGTATCGATGGTCAGTCATGCGATACATCGAGGCGCATTGACAACTTCAAAATTAGATATTGAAAAAACACGTCCATCCTTAAGAAACCGTCAAAATGATCAGCCCTCTGAACATGGATGGAAGCCTGCATCAACGTATCCGACATTGCAAAAGAGGGTAAAATTATAACACATTTCCGTAAGAAAACCAGCAAAGCCGGTTGCATACCACCTTTTCATCCAACAGCATAAGATCAACACTCATGGGCTCCCTGTTTTCTTCAAATTCCTTGCCGTCCATGAACGGAGCAGACGAACAACAACCGTTTTGCTGACACATCTAGGCTTTAACTCATCAAGAACTGTCCGGTTTATCAAATGTCCCATGGCCGCCAAGCTGTGAGGTCGTAAAGTTGGGCATCCAACACGTTATCTAGAGAACTATTAAAGGAAACATAAAAGTGTGGGACCATTTGTTTCCGGGACCATAAATGCAGGAAGGAAACGTTTCTTATTCATTGATTATTAAAACAATGCACTATGCGAATGAACAGTGAATGATGAGAGAAAATTGCATTGAATGCACGAACGAAAGCCTGTTGGAATGCCGTATTCAAAGTTAGCACTTGCAAAAACATTGAATTCTGAAGCCATAAATGCAGAGGTCAAACGTTTCTTACACGTTGATACATTAAATATAGGTACTTACAATGAACTTCATACAGAATCGCTAAATTTGAGGGTTGCATCGAACGACTCTCGATATACTCTCAACAAAAATACTAAAACATCACTGAATGCTACGAAAGACTCAAGGCTGCTGGGATGCCGTTCTACTCAAAAAGAAATAAAATCAACCACAGCATGACACGTCAGCATTTTAGAATTCGACAGCATCTCAACAGTCACATGCAATGAACCTAGACAGACGAAAATAATTCGAAAAATAAATTAAATACTTTGCTGCACTCTGATTGGCTGGGGAGGCTTGCATTGCTGACGTGGCTGCACAGACCCCATTCTACTTTTATATTATTAGTATATTCATTTCCCTTCATGTTAGGTTTTCGTTATCGACTTCTCAAGGTCATCTAACACACTTTGGCCTTATTAAGAATTATATATATATTTATGTATGCCGAAAACTTCAAGTGCCCTAGGAGATGCCGAAAACTTTTGGCAAGTGAATATGAGAACTCAATCATTATGTCATACCATAAAGTTTCTATATAATGTCACGAAGACTTTAACACATATGGCCGAAAACTTTCTTTGCCTAGTCTTCATTTTGAAAACTTTGATTCCATCAACCTTAGTTTTTTCCACCAATAACCTTTGTTCTTAATTGAAAACTACGAAAACTTTATGTTATACAATATCAAAAACTATAAAGAAAGTTCCGAAAACTTTGATGTATGATTACAATGCCGAAAACTTTGTTCCGCTTTATAATAATTTTCGATACTAAAGTTACGAAAACTTACTAGCTTTGGAAAATTCTACCTTTCTCATTTCCATAACTCACCCTTTTTTGAAATCATTTAAATTCACCCCCTAATTTCCATAACACCTATTCTTTCGTAATACCATTTCAGAAATATGCTTTTCCCTTCGAAAATCTAATTCAATTGTTATATTCGACAATTCTACTTTTCAAACACATATACCTTTATTTTCTTCAGCTATTTATTTTCCTATAAAAAAACAAAAAATACCTTAGTCGAATATTATTATCTTCCATGCATATACCATGAGATTAATTATGCCGATGTATGGATTCACATAAATGCATGGAATGATATGAAATGTTGGATTCGGTTCGTGACAAATAATCATCATTAACTACACATCATCAGGAATTATCTGGACAGGTGTCGAGAATGAGCTTTATAAGTTTCCATCAGCCTTAGTTTTTTCCACCAATAACATTTGTTCTTAATTGAAGACTACGAAAACTTTACGTTATACAATATCAAAAACTTTAAAGAAAGTTCCGAAAACATTGATGTATGATTAAAATGCCGAAAACTTCGTTTCCGCTTTATAATAATTTTCGATACTAAAGTTACGAAAACTTACTAGCTTTGGAAAATTCTACCTTTCTCATTTCCATAACTCACCCTTTTTTCATTTAAATTCACTCCCTAATTTCCATAACACCTATTCTTTCGTAATACCATTTCATAAATATGCTTTTCCCTTCGAAAATCTAATACAATTGTTCTATTCGACAATTCTACTTTTCAAACACATATACCTTTATTTTCTTCAGCTATTTATTTTCCTATCAAAAACATAAAATACCTTAGTCGATATTATTATCTTCCATGCATATACCATGAGATTAATTATGCGGATGTATGGATTCACATAAATGCATGGAATGATATGAAGTGTTGATTCGGTTCCTGACAAATAATCATCATTAAAAGAATAAGTACTTACCCTAACTACACATCATCAGGAATTATCTGGACAGGTGTCGAGAATGAACACAGTCACAGCTTAGTTGTCTCATTGAACAAAGTTCGTGGGTCTCCACTCATCCGTTGAGTTATCACTGTTCACGTTCTTTGGTGTGTGGATTGTTAGTCCCAATCTCTTATTGTGTTCTCTAACTGATCACTAGCTATGCCTTTTGTCAGCGAATCCGCAAAATTTTTCTTTGACTTTACGTAGTCGGTAAAAATTATTCCGGTGGAGATTAGCTGTCTTACAGTGTCATGTCTCTGACGAATATGTCGAAATTTACCGTTATACATCAATAATGTGCCCTGCTGATAGCCTCCATGCTATCGCAATGTATCACGATTGGTGGCACATGTTTATTCCAACACGGAATATCCTCCAGAAAATTTCGAAGCCATTCTGCTTCTTCGCCGGCTTTATGCAATAAACTCCTACTCCATCAAGGATCGAGCTATACATGTTTGATTGGAGGACTTTCAAGAAACTGTTCGTCCACGGATGGTAAATACATAACCACTCGTGGATTTGGAGTCTTTACTGTCGGATATCCAATTTTCATCGCAGTACCTTTCTAATATAGCGTGAGTATCTATCACTTGATTTATATATTTATGGTGTATAGTAGTTTAGGCACGGGTCTAGGAAGTGAATAAAAATGTGAATAAATATTTCAAGATGTTGTGTCACATATACATGCAGTATACTTATTTCACCTCTTGCATATAATCTCAACATGCATGATTTTTGCTTACTAAGCTTCTAGCTCGTAGAGTTCATGCAGTGTAGATGAGCACTATTACATTGCGTGGCTGACGTAGATAGGGAGGCTAGTTGCTCGAGCTTCGATGACTTTTGAGATGGACTGTAAATGGATGACGACATGTGTAATAGTCTAGACCCAGTTGCTCCGTATTAGGTAGTGCCGTATATGTTTGTGGTTGTGGGTGTTTGTATATATTCGAGTCTAGTCGATTGGAATAGAGTCATTGACGTGTCATTATGGTCTTATGAAGTTTTTTAGGATTTTGAGAATCCTTTTAATAGTGTTTAAAACGGCTAGACGACTTTTAAACAAAATCATGCAATTTGTTTTCATAAAATCATATTGTTGGTGTATTATTGGTGAGTTTAAGGTAGCCGTCACTTAAAGTGTGATCATAGCATTAGAAAATAAACGCATTACAATTATAATTTATCTTAAAAAATTCCAAAATTGTCTGCATATATAAAAATAATATATGGTGCAAACATTCAAAAACTTATCAGAAACTTATCAGATTAGGGTAATTTCATTCACACCCTATTTACTAAATACACCTCTCTTTATTACTAAAGTATATCCTACTAAAACTTGTATGTTTTAAGTTTATTCAATTCTTTATTAGTTTATACGCTCTCATATTTTTAATGTACATAGTTACTATTTTTGTAGACCAATAATATTTAACTTCTCATTATAAAATTTTATATTATAATTCACCAAATATAAAATATTGATTTTTTTTCTTTTGTCATGTGAATTATAATATACAATATAGCAATACATTATTTATATATAATGTGTATTTAACTATTTAACATGTAACTGTTTCTCAATTGTATATTTCTTTATATGATTATTTTTATTATTATAAGTTAAGTAGTATTTACCTAACACTTTTTAAATAAAGTGTAAAGTGTATATTAATTTAAAAATGAAATAGTATTAAATATAATTTGTTAATGAAAAATAAATTAATTAACAAAATTATGATTATTGAAGAATTATTGCACTATTTTATATATAAATCATGTATGGCTTGTATGTAGAGTATTCAATTCATTAAATGCCATGTTTGTACTATTTATGTAAAATATGTAATGCAATGGGGGTATGAATAGTATTCTTTTATTCAATGGGGCTGTGAATAGTAACACCCATGAGATTATGCGGCTTTTTTGTGACTTGTATTTTATATACACTCGAGAGTTATGCTCTATTGTAAATATACGAAATTATTGGGTAAACGGACTCTTGAATTAGAATTTTGAAAAAATGGCCTCCTCTCTAGAAAAAGACATATATACCCTTACTAACTTTGCTTAAAAGGACAATACTACCATTATTTAAAGACCCCAACGCTCAAATAACACAATTAATGAAAATTACTGTTCATCGTCGTCTTGCAACGACATTTTTCACTTTTTACAGTTCTTTTACTTCGTCTTCATAACAAATCAAAACATCGAATAATTTCACTTTCACTTTCAATTCTTACATTTCGACTTCTTTGCTCCTCCTCAAATCGCGCCCTCTTAAGCAAGCTTAGATTTTCCAGAGAAAATTTTTCGATATGTCTGTTTTTTGCACTTTATTTCCGTGTTTTTCAAGTCGATTAGCTACGAAACTAAGTGGGTATTGATCAATATGTTTTAGTTATTCAACGAAATTTGAGTCAATTTGATACGTTTTCGAATCTGCAATTAAAAAATCTAGGTTACCTGCGCTGGGGATCTGCACATGCGTGGGTCCCCTAATTGTATGCACGGGTCCCCTGGTTCAAGGGACCCGCACATATGCAGGGGACCCGCACATATATTCAGTGGACCCGCGTATCTTCAGGGGATCCGTGCATATATGCAAGGTACCCGCATATATGCAGGGAACCCGTGCATATATGCAAGGAACCCGAGCATATATTTAGGGGACCCGCGCATATATTCAGGGGCCCGTGCATATATGCAAGGAACTCCAGCATATATTCAGGGGACCCGCATATATTCACGGGACTCGTGCATATATGCAGGGGACGCCCGCGCATATATTCAGGGGACCCGCGCATATATTCAAGGGACCCGCATATATTCAAGCAACCGGTGCATATATGCAAGGAACCCCATCATATATTCAGGGGACCCGCATATATTCAAGGGACCCGCGCATATATGCAGGGAACCCGAGCATATATTCAGGGGATCCGCGCATATATCAGGGTACCCACAGATATGTTCAGAGGACTCGCATATATTCAAGGACATACACATATGCAAGGGGCTCGAGCTGTGCATGGGACCCCATCGCACGGGACTCCAACGTATATGTGCCGGACTCATACCCATCTCTATGAGAACCATGCGCAAGATGTATGTGGTTCTCTGCACATTTGGGTGGTATTTTTCTTATTTTTAAGTTTTATGGGCGAGTTCCTTGCATTTATGCACGGGTCCCTTGAACGTATGCACGGCTCCCTTGCATTTATGCACGGGTCCCTTGGATTTATGCACGAGTCCCTTGCATTTATGCACAAGTCCCTTGCATGGACGAGCCCTCTGCTCATTTCACGGGTTCCCATGCATGACATGTATTCCTAAAACTCTGAATCCATAAACATGAAACTCTAAATATGTTTTATATATACCACAAAAGTACCATATTAATGAATTCAGTTTTTTAAGATAATTATATATAAGAATGGGTATGTTGATGGAAAAAATAAATTGAGTTCCATATTTCAGAATGAAACTTATTCTAGCCTACAAAACATATGTATATTGATCATAATTGGAATACGATGCTCTTGTTTTTAGTATTCCTCATTTGTTTCAATATATATAAATCTATGATGTTATCAAAAAAGCTACATAATAAATTACAATACTAAATATGTTTTATGTATACTACAAAGTATCATATTAATGAAATAAATTATTTAAGAGACATATAGATCAACATAGGTAAGTTGATGTGTCAATTTATAACTTAGTTATAATTTTTAAAAAAAAATCAACTCAATCCACGTTGTACGAATGACAAAACACATTATATTTTTGCTTCAAACGAAAACCACCCATTATTATCAAGTTTATTTTTCATGCACACACATAGGGCATGCCAAATAAACTAGTGTATATTGATCATCATTGGAATATGGTGCTATTACCGCTACGATGTTATTACAAAAGCTAAAAAAATAAAGTTTTTTGTAAAAGAACCCGAAGTTGAGAAGCATCTCACGCGACGGTTTGATATGGGATGAGGGCGCGAACACTATTGTAGGTTAGATAATTCCCAGCTGACTATTGTGATTGTTGCATTTCATACTCTTTGTTTTAACTTTAGACCGAAAGTGAACCAGAAGTGGGACTTTTGCTCGATAAACTCGGTCTTAGGGACAAACAACAATATGTAAGGGCATATCTTTTCTACCGTTCTTTTCAGTTATGACCTTCCTTCCTGTGGACAAACAACAATATGTAATATGATTTCCTTCTATTCTTATTATGTGACTAGAGAGATGCATTAATCATTGTTATTTGTTGATATTGATTTACAATATCAATGCAGCCTCTGTCACAACAAAAGCGGTATATAGCCAAAAATGGAGTGCTTGTAATGTTTTGGTGTGCGTAGGGTTAATTAAGATTATTTTTCTATAGACAATTGAACGGTATTTTTGTTGTTTTTAAGTTTTATGTGCGGGTCCTTTGTATGTATGCATGTGTCCCCTGCTCATTTAGGCGAGTTCTCATGCATGACACAGATTCCTAAAACTCTAAATACATAAACATGAAATTCTAAATATGTTTTATGTATGCTACAAAGTATCCTAGCCTACAAAACGTATGTATATTGATCATCATTGGAATATGATGCTACTACAAAAGCTACGATGTTATTACAAAAGCTACATAATAAATTACAATACTAATTCATATCTGAACCTTTAAACATCAGCGCGTTACTAACTTACTTAACTGATTCACAATCACCCCTTACTGCAATCTCTCATTGCCTACAATTTTTACTTCTTCATTTACCTACAATACTAACATATTTTGGTATGCATATGGTTAATTAAGAACACTATTCTATTGAAAACTATATATTTTTATTTAGTTTGTCAATTGATTACACACTGGGCGATATTTTTCTTGTTTTTAAGTTGTAGGTGTGGGTCCCTTGTATGTATGCATATAGTCCCCTGAATGTATGCACGGGTCCCATGCAGCAGAGGACCTGTGTGCATATTCTGGGGACCCAAGCGCATAAGCAGGGGACCCTACGCGTGGTTCTTCAGTTCTAATATGAGAATATTCTAAAATGCATCGATTCAGCTTGCAGGGGACCCATGCACATATGCAGGGGACCCTACGCGTGTTCTTCAGTCGCTGGAATTACTGTTACCCAGCATATACGTCGAAACCCACTCAACTACGCAGCTAATTGACTGAAAAAATCATGACTTTTAAGTGTGAAATCAAACAAAAAAAAAAAAGAAGACTTACTGTGATAAATGAGTTGCTAATTCTTTGTTTGTTTCAACAGATCGCATATGAAAAATGGTCGACTAGTTCGATAATGTGAATATATATGGTTTTCGTATTAATTTCTTCTTTCATAATTGAATAAGAAGTATGTTTGGGTAGATGTGGGTGGTTGTTCTTGCATTAATGGAGTTTCTTCTTTTTTTCTTTTTTTAATATTTTACTTTTCTTTTTTCCTTTTCTTTTATATTAAAAAATTATTAAGAAAGATGGTTAGTGGTTAGTCAAAGTGGAGGCTATTGACAAAAAAAAAAGTCAACTAGGTTACTTCTTAAAAGTTTGTGGGTCTCGAGGCCATAAAGAACCCTAAATATACTATTATAATTGGTTATTTGTAATTTATAACTTGTGAAATTATAATTTAAAATATCACTATGCATTGGTTTTCTCTGTGTCAGGTACGTATTTCCTCACAACGCCACCGTAGTCCCCACATGACGACTAGATTTGGTCTGAAATCCGAAACTCATCGTCGCCCAGGGCTGAGCAAAAATATCCGAAAACCGGATTCCGATCCGGTATCCGATTTTCAAAACTCGACAAAACGGATATCCAGTTTTAGAAACCGGATCGGATATCCGATCCGATTTATTTTAATCTAAATCGGATCGGATACGGATAGTGGTTTGTCTAAAATCCGGATATCCGGTATCCGATTTTATATTACAAGATAATAATAAAAAATAGAAAAAAAATAAAGGTCCAAAAAGGAAAATAAAATCCTCAAAGTAGAATATTTAAATTTATATTATTTTATCATTGCAAAAAACTTTGTTAGAGAATGAAATAAAAAAAAAAAAGAAAAAGGATAAATACATCGAGATGCAAGATAAAAAATTAATGTGAATTTGTAAAAAAACAAAGATCGCCTAATTCCCGCCTAGAAAATGCCTAGGCCCCGCCTAAGCCGCCTAGACGCTAGGCCCCTCCTCGGCCGCCTGACTAGCGCCTAGCGAATTTTACAATATTGAAGAGGTGAGAAGAATCCATCCAATAGCCTTTTGTTAGTTTCGTCTGAATTATTAATTGTTGTAATGAAATTAAAGAACTAATTAGTAGACAAGAGGAAAAAGAGGAAATGATAATATCGAAAAAGGAAAAGGAGAATACCCACGCGCCAGTTAGCACTTAGCCCACAGCCTCTCCACGGCTCACGTTAGCCCTAACTCACCGCTCCCCTACCTCAGCCGCTCCCTTTTAAGAAACAAACGCCTCACAACACCATTCATTATGCAAACCACCGCCGCCGCCACCGTCGTAACCCTTCCTCATCCTTCGCACCTCAGCCATGACCACCGTCACCACCTCCCCACGCGCCTCATCCACCCATACCCCCGAAGACTCCTCTCCTCCGATCCCCACCGCCACCCTCGCCCTGCCCTCCCCCGCACCGAACTCCACGCGCCGCCTTCCTCCGCCGTGTTGGTCCCCCGAAGAGACCCTAGCCCTCATCCAAACGTACCGCGACAAATGGTACTCCCTCCGCCGCGGAAATCTGAGGGCCAACCACTGGCAGGACGTCGCCGACGAGATCGCGACTAAGTGTCCCGTCGCGACGCCCAAGACCGCCGTGCAGTGCCGCCACAAGATGGAGAAGCTGAGGAAGCGCTACCGCGCTGAGATCCAGCGCGCCGCCAACCACGGTGGTCTGAGACGGTACAATTCGCCGTGGGCCCACTTCAATTTGATGAACGAGATGGAAAAGGGACCTGAGATCATCAACAAAAGCATCAACCCACCTACGCCGCCGTCCTCCTCCGACGAGGATGACGAAGATGATGAGCACGATCGAAGGAGCAGCGTCAGGAGGATCAACGATCTGTACAATAAAAGTACGAATCAGGTCAATAACCACAGCATACCGACTGGGTTTCGGATTAAAATACCGGGTCTAGTTAATCCATCTCCTCCCTTGGGTCAATTTGATGGGATTAATGGTGGGATGAGCCGAAACCCTAACCTTTACCCCAACAACCCATACGCTAACCCTAATTTCAACCCAAGTCCATCAAGATTTGGGGGTTTTGGTATGAATGGTGCTGCGTGTCCCAGCAAGATCCCTAGCGAAGGGGTTTTGGGGAAGAAGGTGGTTGGTGAGGTTCCAAAGAAAAGAAAGGTTGTCAATGGTGGTGTGATGAATGATTTTGTAGCTGCTGTAAAAGCCTTGGGAGAAGGATTCATGAGGATCGAAAAGGCAAAATTGGACATTGTTAGGCATGTTGAGGAGATGAGAATGGAGATGGAGTTGAAGAGGACGGAGATGGTGCTCGATTCCCAGCATAGGATCGTCGAGGAATTTGCAAAGGCCGTAAATGGGAGGAAGAGGAAAAAGGGGAAGGCACCACCAACAACAAATCATTCAGACCAGTGAAGGAGGTTCGGTAAAATCTTGTGTTTGTGCCTTCCTCAAGCTTTGTGGATTTGTGGAAGAAGTTGAATAATGATTGTGTATTGCTTTGCGAGATCAGATTTGACTGTGTGTTTTCATCATATGCTCCGAATTAGGTGTTTCCCAGTCTTAGCTTTGTTCGTTTGATGTTAGTTTTTATCTTGTTGGATGTCTATCGATGCTACGCCCTATCATTCATGTCCAAATCTTGTTTGCTTTGTGTTGTGCTTGAGAAGCTCATCTTCAGATAAGAACGTGTTTGTTTCTGTATGAATATAGCGTTCATTGTAAATAGCTATCGATGTAGTATTACACCAGACTCCTAAGCTCAGCCTATACACTATACGAAAAATCAAAATGTTACGTTCTAGGAGGCTTATGAAACTGGAACTTTTGCAGGATTGTTTGTCTGGTTATTTAGTGAACTAAATGGATGTTTCAAGGAATTATGGTTCTGGCATAAGGTCAATCAATGGGACATCGAAACATATATCTCTTTTTTAGCGGAATGTCTTCTCTTATGTTGATTCTTATTCGGAACAATGACAACTTGAGCGCTGATGTGAATCCTGGTTGTGAAGAATACATTTGTTTCTGGACACATGCTCTAGAGATACGTTGGATTGTATTAATTAAATATCGAAGCTTTCTTTTATATGCTTGTTATTATCGGCATTACGAAGATCTCACATTGCTTATCAATGGAAATTATGACACATGGGTACAACATGAGCATGCAAAACTCCAAGTAATCAACTTGAGCCAGATCTCCCATTCTTGCCAAATTCCATTAGTTTCACCTTCTTGTGACAAAATTTGATTCAAGTCTTATACTAATAGACAAAATATTTCTTCTTTGTGCCATGATTTAGTAGGCTTGATAAGTCAAGGTAAATGGATCAGAAACCGATTTAATGTTGTTCAGTTGAATAAAGGAAACTATATTGAGGACCTTGACATATTCATGACCCGCTATTATAAATCCCATACTAATAATAAACCCACGCGCTAGACCAAACAATTTATCGAACCTAAGTTAATAAAATAGAAATGACGAGAAATTGCCCCTGGCATCTTTTCCCACATTCAAAAAACCCTAGTACGACATCGCTTTTTGATTTGACTTGGTGTTCGTAATTTTCATTCGACTTGGTGTTCTTGATGCTAAATAATCACAACTCTCCGAATACAATCAATTTGAAAATGCCCAGAACCAAGCAACAAAATGAGAAATAAGCACGACGCCTTCCCAATTGTTTGTTGTTGGAGCATGACCAAGTCCTTAATATGGCTCCTAACGTCTTCTACATCGATTGGATTCTCGGTCGCGATTATCAAGTGTATGCTTTGGTCCATCTTAGGCTCTAAAAAGAGGCGACTTACCAGCGTTAGTGGCTCGTCATCGTCATCCTTCCATTTGAAGAAGACGGTGGATGTTTACCGGGGTTATTTATGTATTTTGCTTATATTTAGTGAGAATTATGTGGGTTCTGCCAACAAAGTAAGCATGATAAGTTTTTTGTGGGTCCATCGGGGTCGGGTCCGGGTCTACCTCGGGGTCGGGTCTCGGGTCCAAATAGAGTTCAGTCATTGTTTTGAGTTCTGTTGCCTTTCCTTTGCTTGAGTATTGAATGCAACCTTTTATAACACCAATTGCATTAACTTCCTAACACAATGTACAATCGAACAATGATGGATAACTTTAGATATTCTTCATAAATTTTACTTTATTTAATAAATGTTATTGGGAACTTGTATAGTTCACACAATACTCTTTGGAATATACATATATATATATATATATGTTCACACAATACTCTTTGGACTATATATATATAGTTCACACAATACTCTTTGGACTATAAATATATATATATATATATGTTCACACAATACTCTTTGGACTATATATATATATATATAAAGAGTAATGCTATCGTGAGCGTGAGCAACGCCACCTATACGATGACGGGGCGATGCATCAATTAAAATTGATATACAAAATTTAATCTAAAATCCTAATTAAGACATAATTAAAAAGGAAACGGAACAAAAGTAAAAAAGGAAACAGATTAATTATAATAAGAAGATCCATTATCTACTCACCAAAAGCTCTTCACATTCGATACCCTCATGAATGTATCGAACGTGAGGAACTTTAACTGAGGAGATAATGGATCTTATTATAATCAATCTATTTCCTTTTTCAATTTTGTTCTGTTTCCTTTTTAATGTTCTCATGAGGGTATCAAACGTGAAGAGCTTTTGGTGAGTAGATAATGGATCTTCTTATTATAATTAATCTCTTTCCTTTTTACTTTTGTTCAGTTTCCTTTTTAGTTATGTCTTAATTAGGATTTTAGATTAAATTTTATATATCAATTTTAATTGATGTGTCGTGATCGTATATGTGGCGTTGCTCACGCTAGTTGCCCACCGTAGGTGGACACGATAGTATTACTCTATTATATATATATATGTGTGTGTGTGTGTGTGTGTGTGTGTATGTGTGTTTGACTTACCCAACCGCCGGTTAACCGGCGGTTGGTAACCAGCGGTTGGCGATTAGCCGCGTCTTACCGGCCGGGGGTGGTTGATGGTTAGCCACCCCAGATTGAAAAAACTTTTTCGCGCCAAAATTTTTCTTCGCGTGAACAGTTCCAGAAAATGAATTTCCATCCGAATTCTAACAATTTCTATTCAAAACCGAACGAATAAGCTCTGATACCAATTGTTAGGTTCCCGTTAGTCAACACAATTAATCCTAGCCACGAATTCTAAGGAAATCGATTAGAATTGAATGGATTGAATATCGATCGAAAATCTTTCGTTGAAGAACTCAAGAGAGAAACCCGTTAGTGTGAGAAAGTTTTGTAAGTTTCTCTCCCTAGAAATGAATTCGGCAGCCTTTTGGATCGATTCTCTAATTTTCTGTAATAAGCTCTAATTGTTTACATGTATTTATACCAAACACACTTGGTATAAATATCAAACTAGTCCTAATCTAAGGACTACTATTCAAAAGCCCCTAATTACAAGGACAACTAATAAAATCAAGCACAATTAAAATATATACTCTACAGTCACCCTGTCTTTTTTTAATGTGGGGAACGCTATCAGGTATATGGAGATCTTTTTTATCATAATTCGTTTTCATTCAACTCTCATTGATTAATAATTGCCATTAACATTTTTCCTACCGGCAACGGAAATAAAAGTTACCATATAAAATGATGATATCGATAAATATCGGCATGGTTTGAAATTAGGGAATGTTATTACATAGACAATTTAAGTGTCGAGCCTGCTTCAGAGTTGGATCGTAACGATTACAAGTTGAAGTTTAACAGGTCTACCCAAATTGTTGATAGTCAACAACAGTTTGATCATGATATTACTCTGCACAACTTCCGGTTTGATCTACTTAGTGCTATTACACATTACGCTGCGGACAAGGATCACTTAGTCGGTTGGTACACTTCAACAACTTTGCAATTTTCATATATTAATTGTATTACTAAGCTATATTTTTTTATTGTAGATGCAATTGGCCCACGTTCGAAATAGCTACTTTGTGATAAAAGGTACAAACATACCATCTAAATTCTTTATTAACCTAACTACTAACATCGTTCTAAGTATTTGATTATACGTTTTCAGCATGAATGTAATAAAACTTTCCCTTTGGGGAAATCTCGCCGCCGTTGAATGCTATAAAATTTTTCGTGATGCGCGAGTTCTAATTCTAGCTGTATCACGAGTTGAAGTGAAAAGATTCGATGGTGATTTGACAAGTTTAACACTAATTTTCTATCTATTTTTTGTACGAAGCTTTTAACTTAATAGTTTTTTCATGTTGTGGTTCGTCTAAGGTGCATATGTAAATTCAACAATATTTAGCAGTTTTGTTGATCCAACCATCAATCAGGCACAGGAGATCCATACATGGTATGTGTAGACAATAAAAAATTGATTGTCTATTTTTACTATTGGGATTTGATAAATTAATTCCATGAAATGAGATAAAGTCATATAATTAAATTGCTATTTATTGAGATTTATATATTAATCTCAAGTTAAGAAATAGTTAATTTAATTACAACTATTATCATAAATGATAATATATATTCCTTTTATACAAAATCTTATACATGGAAACATGTGTAGAGATTTGTCAAATAAGTAAGGGACAAATATCATAAAATTGGCAGATATTTAGAGAATCAAACCATATATGCAATGAATCAAATCAAATCAAGATCAGACCATATATGGATAAAATCAACCTAAATATGGACAAAATCATCTCAAAAGGATTATATTTTCCATTATTAAGAATTCTCTACGCCTATAAATATGGTGCTTCAGAATTCAGAAATCGCAAGTCAGAGACACTCAATACGAAGCTTCAAGAGACGATATAAGACTTTTAAAGCTTTCGATTCTCTCTACAAAGTTCATCGTGTTTTGAGTAAAAGATTGAAGACGCTCAAAGATTGAAGACGTTCGAGTACGAAGATCAAGCCTTGAAGATTCGAAGATCAAGCTTCGAAGATCTTGAAGACGCTCGAGGACGACAATCGAAGACGCTCAAAGATCGAAGACGCTCGAAGATTGAAGACGCTCAAAGATCGAAGACGCTCAAAGATTGAAGACGTTCAAGGACGAAGATCGAAGACGCTCGAAGATTGAAGACGTTCGAGTACGAAGATCAAGCCTTGAAGATTCGAAGATCAAGCCTCGAACATCTTGAAGACGCTCGAGGACGACGATCGAAGACGGTCAAAGATCGAAGACGCTCGAAGATTGAAGACGTTCGAGTACGAAGATCAAGCCTTGAAGATTCGAAGATCAAGCCTTGAAGATTTGAAGACTCGAAGATTCGGAGATCAATATGCAGAAATCAAGAACACTCTTCAAGAATCGAAGCCCAAGCTCAAGACTCAAAGCCCAAGTTCAAGAATCGAAGCCCAAGATCAAGCTCAAGACTCAAAGCCCAAGTTCAAGATCGAAGCCCAAGCTCAAGACTCAAAGCCCAAGTTAAAGAATCGAAGCCCAAGATCAAGCTCAAGACTCAAAGCCCAAGTTCAAGATCGAAGCCCAAGATGAAGCTCAAGACTCAAAGCCCAACAGCCGCGAAACTCGCCGAGTAATCTGTCTAAAATCGAGCACAACAAATCCTCAAAAATACAAATGAATGGAGTATACGGCCCGAAAGCTTATGAACTCCTAATAAAGGCAGGATATGATGCAAATGTAGGACCAATATTAGGAGAATTGCCGGAAAATATGAATAAAAGCCATCTAGAACCCGAAACATCTAAAAAGGGTCTTGGTTTCACCACGCAAAAGCCTGTTCAGATCGTGTTAAAGAGAGCAAGTGCGAACTACGTGTTTGAAGGTGATGCATACTCAACTAAGAATGATTTCAAGAAGACGTGCCATGACTGAAGGATTGGGTCCACATAAAGGCTTACGAAATCCTATAATTGATCAACTTGATGCGAAACAGAGGCTGGAATCAACACGAACTCAGGCATTTAACAGAAGGGTCAAACCTAAGTCCTTCCTAGTTGGACATTGGGTACTTACTCTAAGAAGGCCTACCATTACCAATGATCGAATTGGGGGCAAGTTTAAATCAAAATGGAGAAGTTCCTATGTCATGAAAGAAGTCTGCACAAACGTTGCGTATGAGTTGGTATATGAAGACAGATTAAGAGTTGGCCAGATCAACAACAAGTTCTTGAAGTGCTAGTATGCCTAAAAAAGAAAAAAGAAAAAAAGAAGAAAAAAAAAAAGAAAAAAAAAAAAGAAAAGAAGAAAAAAAGAAAAAAAAAGAAAAAAAAAAAAAAAAAAAGTAAAAATAAGGAAGAAAAAAAGAAGAAAAAAAAGAGAAAAAAAGGAAAAAAAGAAAAAAAAAAGTAGAAAAAAAAAAAGAAAAGAAAGAAGAAAAAAAAAGAAGAAAAGAAAAAAAAAGTCGCTCCTTAACGCACGAGCCTAAACTGCATGACGCTCCTTAACGCACGAGCCTAAACTACATGTTACTCCTTGACATACGAGTCTAAACTGCATGTTACTCCTGGCCCGCACGAGTATAAACTGTGAAAAGGCAAACATCAATGATAAGTGCATGTGTTTAAACTGCTAACTTATCCCACATAGTTCGGCGTGGTTAAACAACGGACACTACTGGCCCGCATGAGTATAAACTGTAAACGGCACCACCCCCACAAAAAAATGAACTATGAGAAATGACTTAATCTCGTAAAGCATGCGTAGGCAGCTTGGACATCCTCCAAGTTCAGTCATAAAAGTGAAAGTGGGCAACATCTTCGACGGAATCAAGATTTTGGCATATAAAGGAAGAGACAAGTGGCACATTTAAATCGGGAAAGGAAAACGTATCAACAAGAGACAACAAACCGTTGAGGCACAGGAATTCGAAATGTCGAATTGGGGGCATTTCGTATGAAATATTTTGGAAGCAAACGACAAATACTTCAAGTTTATTTCCTCCGAAAGTCCGTCAACAAGACTTGACCTGGGAGCATTTGTACGACAACAAAAAATTGATTGTCTATTTTTACTATTGGGATAAATTTATTCCATGAAATGAGATAAAGTTATATAATTAATGGCTATTTATATATTAATCTCAAGTTAATAAATAGTTAATTTAATTACAACTATTATCATAAATGATAATATATATTCCTTTTATACAAAATCTTGCACATGGAAACGTGTGTAGAGATTTGTTAAATAAGTAAGGGAATCAAATCAAATATCATAAAATTGGCAGATATTGAGAGAATCAAGCCAATAAATCAAATCAAATCAAGATCAGGCCTGTAGAGTATATATTTTAATTGTGCTTGATTTTATTAGTTGTCCTTGTAATTAGGGGCGTTTTGAATAGTAGTCCTTAGATTAGGACTAGTTTGATATTTATACCAAGTGTGTTTGGTATAAATACATGTAAACAATTAGAGCTTAATACATAAAATTAGAGAATTGATCCAAAAGGCTGCCGAATTCATTTCTAGAGAGAGAAACTTACAAAACTTTCTCAAACTAACGGGTTTCTCTCTCGAGTTCTTCAACGAAATGTTTTCGATCGATATTCAACGCATTCAGTTCCAATCGATTTCCTTAGAATTCGTGCCTAGGATTAATTGTGTTGACTGATGGGGACCAACCAAGGCCATATATGGATAAATCAACCTAAATATGGACGAAATCATCTCAAAAGGATTATATTTTCCAGTATTAAGAATTCTCTACGCCTATAAATGTGGGGCTTCAGAATTCAGAAATTACAAGTCAGAGACACTCAATACGCAGCTTCAAGAGACACGATATAAGACTTTTAAAGCTTTCGATTCTCTCTACGAAGTTCATCAAGTTTTGAGTAAAAGATTGTAGACGCTCGAAGATCGAAGACGCTCAAAGATTGAAGACGTTCGAGTACGAAGATCAAGCCATGAAGATTCGAAGATCAAGCCTCAAAGATCTTGAAGAGCCTCGAGGACGACAATCGAAGACGCTCAAAGATCGAAGACGCTCGAAGATTGAAGACGCTCAAAGATCGAAGACGCTCGGAGATTGAAGACGTTCAAGGACGAATATCGAAGATGCTCGAAGATTGAAGACGTTCGAGTACGAACATCAAGCCTTGAAGACTCGAAGATCAAGCCTCGAAGATCTTGAAGACGCTCGAGGACGACAATCGAAGACGCTCAAAGATCGAAAACGCTCGAAGATTGAAGACGTTCGAGTACGAAGATCAAGCCTTGAAGATTCGAAGATCAAGCCTTGAAGATTTGAAGACTCGAAGATTCGAAGATCAATATCCAAATCAAGAACGCTCTTCAAGAATCGAAGCCCAAGCTCAAGACTCAAAGCCCAAGTTACAGAATCGAAGCCCAAGATCAAGCTCAAGACTCAAAGCCCAAGTTCAAGATCGAAGCCCAAGATCAAGCTCAAGACTCAAAGACCAAGTTCAAGATCGAAGCCCAAGATCAAACTCAAGACTCAAAGCCCAAGCTCAAGAATTGAAGCCCAAAACCAAGCCCACGATTCCAAGATCAAAATCAAGATTCGAAGACGGAAACTGAAGACTTTCGTGAGCAAGCCCAAAAGCCCACGAAGAAACTTTAGCGAAGGCCCAAATTGAGGAATTTCAATTCCCAAGAATCTTCCAAAGTCTTTGAAGAATCAGAGGAATAAATAGAGATAGAGCCCGTTAAATTTTATCAAATCCATTTTTACTATTTTTCTAATTATTTGATATTCGAATAAAAGAAAATACGTTACAATATGCTTTTAAGATAAAATTCTTTAATCATTCATATTTTTGCATGAGTGGATTATTACACTAAAATATATTTAATTTTTCAGGTATAACAGGGATACGATTGCACAAAAGCACATTTCATTGTCTCAAAAGGGAAAACTATACATCAGTTAACAAAGCTTGCTTGCTGCTCATTCGATCAACTTAAATGATTATGGTGTCATTTCACAAGTACGATTTCCTGACATTTTCCTAAAAAGAAAATATTTAATGAATTATATGGTAAACTATTAACATGTTATTCATCAGGTACAATACTTTCGTGTACGTGCATCCATATCCCATATTGACATAGGCAATGATATGGTATGAATCGTGTACTTTCTGCATGGTCAACAGAGTCGTGGATGGTTATTGCATAAAGGGCAGTATGTTGGTCCCATTCACTATACCGAGGTAAGGACTAATATCCACTCTCAAAATTTATTTTAACTATATATAATTCAAATTATGTTCCCATATTATATTATCATGTATCTTTCAGGTGTAGATTGAATATAACGATTAGTGATAAATCATGTTCCAAACAACTGACCTGAGGAATGATCTGGCGAAAATCATAGTAGGCATATCAGGAGCGAATTTGAGAAAAGTTTTACTGAGGTATAATAAGCTTATATACGATTAATTTTTATACTTGAATCTTAAAATTATTAGTTCTGTATTTGTAGAGATTCTCTAATTAGTCTAACGTCAGAATTCAATTTTATCCACGGGTGCCCACCGCATACAATGATGATATTAAGGTGTCATATGTTTTCAGAGTCGAATGGGAGGACAAGTATAGTTATTTATACGTCAAACGACGACAATTGTAACGAAACAACTTTATTATCTGTCATCTTATATATCAGACCGTTTGGCATATTAATTACTCATAACTTCAAATATTTTTGAATTTAAAAAATGCCATGTTTTATATTATAAAAGATCGCCACCATGTATGAACCTTCATTCGCATATCTTCCAATCTTGAAAACAATCACCATTTGTTAATATTATAAAAGGGCAAAAACATAAAATGGTCCCCAGTGTTTACCCATGGACCAATTTAGTCGCAGATGTTTTCGAATTTGAACCAAATTAGTCCCCGCCGTTAAATAGCCGTTAAGTTGGATGGAGGTTGACACGTGTCGACATGCGATTGGCCAGACTTAAAAATCATAAATTAACATTAAAAAGGGGGGAAAATCCAAAAAAGGGAAAAATTCAAAAAATAGAGTAAAAAATTTAAAAAAGATAAATTACTAATAAGTTAAATAAAATAATAATAAATAAAAGTTAAAAATAATAAATTAAAATCAAATAAAAAAGAAAGAGAAAATGAAAATATAATAAATTTAACAAAGTAAAAAATACATACACCTAGTATGTACGCATAGGATCGTAATGTTCTACGATGCCTAATTTGATCAGAGATGGAGTCGATCAGCTTCTCGTACTTCTCCTGGACTTCTGCTACTTCATATCTTAGTTGCTCCAGAATCTTTCTGAGTTTGCTTCGAATAATCAGAAGGGTTCCGACACTGAATTTGGTGATCTCTGACGTTTTCATTAATCTTTTCTCTCCCTTGTAAGTCTCGGATGTGGCGATAAGCGTCTTCCTCGGCGAGTCATCGTATTGAGCTGTCGTCTGAAGCATTTGGAGCCAATGATGTTTGAGCTCGAAATTGTTCGGCACCCGAGGAAGTACTATCGCCGAGCTAATCGTTCCGACGACATTGTTTCACCAAAGTTTTCTCATTGGTGGTTCTTGCACTGCTAATGGCATTCATCGTTATTTTGAGTCGCCATTTAGGCTTGCCTTGCATTTTCTCGCACGTTGCGTCGAAAAGTCCTTTCGATCTCCGGGTCTCCTTCCATTATTGGTAGTGTAGGGTTCCTTCGGGTCATGCACCAACGTACACGTACCTAGACCAAAAGAAATATGATTAAGCGAATATTTTTATACTAAATATGGCTAGAATAATAAACTAAGGCTTTTCTAATATCGATAGTTCCCTGCAACGGCGCCAAAAACTTGATCGAGCGGATCGAGTAATAAACGAACACTGACGAAATATCCTACGCTCAACAGGCAAGTGTACCTATCGAAATAGCATAGACTAGCAAGTAGTTGAGAGTCGAATCCCAAGAGAACTATGTACCTTAGAAAACTTTTGCTTAAATATAGTTGTGCGAAAGTTTGATTGTTGAAATGGTAAACAATAAAACTTAAAAAGACAATTTAGTAAAATGGTACGGAGAGGAAAACCCTTATGAAACCAAACGTATTTGAGACTTCGAATCCCCCCTAACTCGACCAAAACAAATATCAAGTGTACGTAAATAAAGCTATCATTAGACCGTGTAGATTTCTAGTACATGCATACGAGTTATACAGCTGACGAAATTGCGCCTTACCATATAATGATCGCAAACTACTAATCAACGAATTAAGTAGCTGCGCAAGCTTCCCTAACTACTTAACCGAAGATCGCATTAAAAACACGGTGAATCTCGCTATTAGATTTGACTCTAATCCAACGGGGTAGTTCAACCTATCTCTAGCGATGAGTTTATTCCGCTCGTTTACGAGTGGTCTAATCGTTCGCTCTCTCGAGCGTAGCGTATGATTTCCCAGACTACGTTAACTTAAACACATAGGCATGATCAAGCTAACTAGATGATTCAATCACATAGACATAATCAAACTCAAATGCTTCATAAACGAGTCATAACAAATACAAAATATCAAATACACTTAAACGTACGATCGATCTCGCCAGGGTTCATCTCATCTCAAATACAACAGATTTAGCTACTCATTATCATTACAACAAAGAACACAATTAACACCGAAGATATCATAAATACTTCCCTGAATTTGGCTTTGAAATTAATCTCCGCTCTTCTTGAGTAATTTTATCGAACACGTGGTGAGCAACTAAGTATATGTTCTTTCGGTTTAGAAAAGCAACGTGTATGTTTGTATATGAGCTTAAATGGTGCATCTATCACGTACCTTCTTCCCCTCTCTCCTTCTCTTCCCATTACATTGCCTCTTTATATAGAATATAGAGGTTCATCATCATCATCATCATCTCCTTTTGCTCTTTTTCCAAACGTAGAAACCAAGGAGCTGCCAAAATCCCATGCTTGAAAGATTCTAGCCTCCAGAGTCGTGATTTGCAGCCACTGAGCCCCCAAAATAAGAATTTTCGTCCCAATTTCGTTTCCAAGACCATAAGATAAGCTGAAAATCATTTTCTTTTATGCGTTTGACTTTTAACATGGCCACATGGACGTTCACGGCTTCTTCTGCGCATCTGCATGGCCGTGACAACATTGACACTGAAGAAAAGAAGTTTCTGCCCGCGTTCACGGCATGGGGTCTTCATGTTCGCGGACGTGAAGAGTTCGGGCTTAAAAATTGGCTTTCTGCCTGCATTCACGGCCTCTTGCACCTCATCACGGCCATGAAGTGACCTTCACGGCCTGGTTGGTTAATATTCACGGCCGGGACACAAACGAGCAAGAAAATGGCTCTCTGGTGCTCTTCACGGCCTCTTGCATAGCCTTCACGGCCGTGACGCTTTTCTTGCAAAACAGCAGAACGTTCAAAAATTCATATCACCTAATCTACACCTCGCACTGAAAATCACTTTGGTCAGAGAAATACAAAACTACCGCAAAACTGCCGTAAAAACGTGTGCTTTTGCTGTGAATAAAAAATACAGCCCTTAAAAATTATCAAAACGACTTTACTTATCATGCAAACAACCTAAATTTAACAACTATAAATGTAAGAAATTACGTTTCTCAGTTCTTAAAAAAATAAAAATCTTCAGGGTGGAGGAGCGGCCGATCCGGCCTGATTGGACTCCATCGTCATTTTGCCCCCCCGGTCGCTACCGACTCGACCGGGTGTGCCAACTCCTCTCCTTCCTGATAGGGAACCACTTCCTCTTCTCGAACTGTAACCTCATGGACGTCTTCGGGTACTTGCTCAACTTTTTCTTGCTCGACGAGAGATTCGGGGGTCTTAGTGGGCTGCTCGGGAACATGAAGGGGGAACGGAGGGCTTCCTCAGTTTCCTCACTCGAAGGCGTGACCACCGCCTCCTCCGGGAAGATCCTAGGAACCCCCCTGAGGTATCGACTGGGGCTTATATCACCTTTCGGGGCATTCCGCGAGAGCTCTGTTGGCTTCTAGGAGTCAAGCTTCCGCTTCAGACGACTTATGCCCACCTCCTGAAGCTGACGGAGGCATCCCCAAAAGCCGTACTTAACATAAGTAACGACTTGTTGCCCGTACATCTCCCGAGACAGATAGTCCTGAGCGATGCGTTCCTCTAGCTCGTGAAAAGTTTTCTCCGCCTCCTCCCGAGCATCCTTCTCCTTAAGCAGGGCGGTCCTTGCCCTCTCCAACTCAGCACGAGCATCCTTCACCTGCTTCTTCAGCTTATCTTCTTTCAACTTGGCCTCCTCTTTGAGCTGCGTTATTTCCTCTTTCAGTTTCCATTCGTTTTGGGTGAGCTCGATACAAACTTCGTGCATGAAAATCATCCTCTCCAGGGCCTCGGCAGTGCGGGCAAAGCCCTGATAGATAAGTAAGAACGATGAAGAGTAAAGAACTAGGGTACATGTGGAAAAGTGAGAAAGCGGATGAAGGAAATTGATTCCTGACCCATATGGTGGGCAAAAAGGGGGAAGAACTCTCGAGGTTGCAACTCCAAAAGATGGGATCGTTGACCTCATTCCGGAAAGCCCGCATGAATTCCACACATTGAGCCCCTGGGGACGGTGGAAGTAGTCTGGTTGCTCGACTGACATGCTCGGGGGAGGAGAACCCTCCTCGGCTCGCGCGTTCGCCTGGATTCCAGACTTGGTTTTCTTGGACGAGGAGCCACCTTGAGCGCCAGGATGTCCTAGCCTTTTTTGAGGGCCCGAGTGACACCGGGCGGAGGAGGAGCCTGGGAGGAGCCGCCTTTCTTCATTTGTTCTTGAATCTTGAGTAGGTCGGCAATCCATGCGGGAATCTGACATAAAAAGGAGAAGTTTAGTTAGCAACATGGTCGAGAGAGAAAAAACGAAATTATAGGATATACCTAAGTCATCGACGGTAATTCCCTTAGAACTGAAACCGAAGTGACAGAGTAAGTCATCTTTGATGAGCTCGGGAGTGCTGAAACTGTGCTCCTCGAGGATTTCTTTGAATCTTTTAACCTCCAATTCAGGAGCGGGAGGCAGAGGAGTAGTAGATACGGATACGGCTTTAGGCCAGTTATCAACTGTGCCATTCTCGGGACTTTTTGCGGGAGATCGGACGTAAAAGAACTTCTTCATCCATCCTTTATGGGAAGAAGGATTCCCGAGGAGGAATTCCTCAGAAGCAATGGAAGAAAAGAAGAACTTCCCATGCTCTTTCTGGTTTATCTTAAAAAAAGATAGAAGGAGGGAAAGAGAAAAAGGGAGTTGGAAATATTCGATGAGAATGGCCAGAGAAAGAAGTAAGCTGTAGGAGTTCGGGGTGAGTTGGCTAGGGAAAATCTGATAATAGATGCAAAGATCGACTAAAAATTGGGGGAGAGGGAGACGAAGTCCCATGTCGAGTTGATCGAGAAAAAAAGTATGGAAACCCTCGGGAGGCCCACTAACTACATCCCGAGGGCTGGGAATCCGCACTTCGTAATCGGGAGTCAGGCCCGCCCGATAAATAATCATAGGAATATGAGATTCCCGAAGGGATGACACGTTCACCTCGTGCCAGGGAAGCTTGATGCGCTCGCGAAAATCTTCCATTCGCGAAGACCGAACGCCTAAAGCTTCGAGATAAGCTTTCTTATTCGGGTACCCTACAATCTTAGGGGGCGAAAAATATCCAAGCCAGGGGAGTTGCTTAGGGCTTCAATTGCGCTGAGAAATGAAGTGAAAAATGAAGGAGAAGGAGATTCTGGACACCCTAAGGTCGAAGAGGAAATCAGTCAATTCGGAGCAGACGAATTCACGGCGTAACTCATAATAAAAGGGGGCGTAACCCTAAAAAGAACTACGAAGTAAACATAGGTGAAAGCAAGAAACGAACAAGATACAGGAGAAAGTGGGAACATCGCCCATGACGATGGTCACATAACCCGAAATGCAGATACCAAAACCGAAATAAGTAGAAACATACGAGAGAGAAATGAGCGACTTACCAAAGATGATGATGAGTTAGACGATCGGAGAAACGAAGGACGAAGCGCCTATCCGAGGAGTAACCGTCGTGTTGATGGAGGTTCTTGGGAGAGAAAGAGTGAGAGTGAGAGAAGATTGTAGAATATCATTTGTAATTGTGCTTGATTTCATTAGTTGTCCTTGTAATTAGGGGCTTTACTTATATTAGTCTTTAGATTAAGGACTAGTTAGATATTTATACCAAGATTGTTGGTATAAATACTTGTAAATGAATTGAGCTGAATAGAGAAAGTTTAGAGAATTGATCCGAAGGGCTTGCAAATCGAATTCTAGAGAGAGAAACAACAGTAACTTTCTCACTCTAATTGAATTCTCTCGTGTTCTTACTTTGAGCTTTTCGATCGAATTCAATTGATCATCTAAACGATCGAATTGCCATGGTTTCTAGCCTAGGATCGTAGAGTTGTTAATCTGAGGACCTAACAATTGGTATCAGAGCCAAACGTGTTAGGATTTGGATTAAATTTGGATTGATTTCTAAATTTTCAATACCGTTATTTCAATTCGCACGGCACTGTTCATCGCAATCTAGGTTCGAAATTCTCGAAAATTCGATCGTTTCTGAAGATAATTGACAGAAATTGAAGTTTTACTGTGATTCTGTGATTGATTTCGATTGATTAACACCTTGAATTTGCTGAGTTTTGGTAGAAATCCGGATCGATTCTATGTCTCTGTGCATCGGTGTTCATTGTGAATTTTCTCGGATTCATTTGTTTTCTGAAAATTTCGATTTGTTTGCTGTTTTTGTTAATCGACTATGTATTTCTTGCTGCTCTGATACCAATTGTTAGGTCCTTTTTATCCAACACGGATCAAATCACGTAGTGAATTCAAGAAAACGAAGAACGAATTAAGAATTACCTTTCGGATTTTATCGTCGAAGCCTCGTGGTAACTCTTCCTTGTAAAGCAAGTTTTGTTCTCTCCAAGTTACCACAATTTCGAAAAATTGAATTCAATACTAATGAAGTGATCACTCTAAAGCAAGCTTTAGAGTCACTATATATAACAACCATTGTTGGTATATTTACATAAGTAGCCCTATAATATGACTAATTACAATTAAGCGCAAGGCTACTTAATATCTAAGCTAGACTAAGATAACTACATTAATTGAATACAACTAAATAGTTCCAACAATCTCCCCCTTTGTATTCAATTCCAATATAGCGCGGGTTATCTTTGTCTTGCAAATGAAAGAGTCCTCGCGTCCTTGAAATCTCTTCTTTAGAAAATCTTCAAGCTCATCTGGTCTTCTAGGCATCAGCTTTTTCTTCGAATCTTCTTTTGAAGTTCTTCTCTCAGATGCAGTAAGATGTACGAAGTTCTTGCCGGATTTTGAAAAGTCCGCGTTCCATTTCTCCCATTGAAAGCACACGAAACTCGAAACTCCCCCTATTTAGCTCAACCTTGTGTTGAGATCGGGAATCCGATGTGAGGTTTGAAGAGGTGAACACGGTTGGCAACTTCGATCATTGATGCAGTGGACATAGTCGGCAACTTTGGTCCCTGATTCAGTGGACACGGTTGGCAACTTCAGTCCTTGATGATGCTTGAGTCACGTGTCGTTCGGTCCTCAGTCCTTGCTTCTTCTTCCGGAAGCAAGGGGCGCGAGAACATCGAGGAGAGGACTCGGGGTTTAGCTATCTTCTTCGTTTCGCCAGATTCGTCTTCTCCGAATGGAAGTTGTCTGGTTCGGCCTCGAAGAAGCGTCTCTAGTTCCAGAAGAAGGTAGGGGCCGTCTCTTTCTTTGATTTTTTTTTAAGTTGTACCGAGCTTCCTTTGAATGTGGCGTTGTGAGAGAGCCCGGTTTCAGAGTGGTACGCGCGGCGGAATTTGGTGGGTGGACCGACCGATTGTGTATGCATACCCCCTTCTCCCCCTCATGGCGAATCGTGTTAACGACTTCGACATGTTAATTTGGAGGTAGAAAATGACATACAAAAAGGTCGGTGAGGGTAATAACCGGATGGAGCCACAAAGGCAATCCGTCGAAATAAGTACCGGGGCCACATAGGCGTCCCGTTGACATTAACTAGGAGCAAAGCTCGTAGAAGATGGCCGAAACCGTTGTTGCTTTGATGTTGCAACGGTCGGACTTCCTTCCGATCCTTGAAGCATGTCTTTTAAAAGAACATGTCTACGGAAGTTCTAACGTAATCACAAAGATTAGGTGTATTAAAAAGTGTATGTGTCCTAAAAATTTGAAACTTTTGGGGAGTGAGGACACACTAGACGCGAGTGATCAATAAAAGCGTGGTACGGGGCGGAATACCACATAGTTCAATATCTCCTGTTTCCAAGTGAAACGGTGATAGCATACGTGGTTCCCCGTGATTTATGAAACACCTATCTTTTAAGAGATAGAGAGTGGGTAAGGCTCGGTTGTGCATGCACCGTTGGACCTAATGCGACGACTTCTACCCGGGAGCTAATTAAAATTAGCACCTGTACCTATGGGGGTTGGTCCGAAAAGTATGTGAGATATGGGAGTGATGTGTCTTCAAAGACTTCCTTGGCATCATCGAAATAATCTTGCTTAGTGTTTTCGGATGATGAGAAAGCGATGGAAAGTTGAACCGTCTCAAATGCTCAAACGCGTTCCGGGGTTAGGATCAAGTCGGATTAGACTGAACCATAGGAACATGAAATCCGTGCCTCCGGGTATGTGAGAAGTGTTGCTCTAGTTGAATTAGCAAGCCCGAGCCGGCCGATCAAAAACTGAGCATTTGATCTTCATTTAGATCGTCACCGTCGTCTTTGAAAAATTGTCCGTTTGAAAGCTCGAGATTCTTCGTGGTACGTCCATCTTTGGATGTGGGAGAGTAAAATCGGGAAGCATTCAAACAAATTTGAATTTTTTTTATTTCCCTTTTCTTTTTCATATCTCCGTATCTCCTTTTTTTTTCGTATTCCCCCTATTTTTTTTTTTTTGTATATCTCTTTTTTTTTCATGTTTCCCCCCTTTTTTATCTCCTTTTTTTATTTCCTTCTTTTTTTATCTCATTTTTTTTCATATTCTTCTTCTTATATATATATATATATATATATATGTGTACATTATTAATATAGTAGTATTATATTTATATCTCCCCAACCACAATGCTTCGAAAATAAATTTTCTCCCCCTAGAAATTTTCATAGTTAGCTTGATGAATATTAAGAATCTCGTTCTCTTAAATCGCTCATTGTAAGTTTTCTCCCCTCAAGATTTAAAATTTGTGCTGCCTTAAAAATATAAAGGTTGCTCCTCATTAAAATAATGAGTAGCTCCCCCTCAATTAAAGCTCATTTAAAAGTAATAATCGAAAAATATTTACAGTTTCCGTTCATAATATGCATTTGGAATTTTTAAAAACATTTAAAGCGATGAAATGCATATCGAAAATGTATCATTTCACAAGTTTTGAAAGAAAATAGGTATATTTTATTTTTGACGAAACTCATATGCATATGTAAGTTTTAAAATATACCTCATTGAAGCTTAGCTGTAGTAGCTCACGCCTCATCCCTTTATCATGTACGTGGAGCCACTACGTCGAATTCCATACATGAGGGAAATCTGCAAAACTATCGGGACTTTGGTACCCATTGTCGTATGTGTCCTCCCTTATTAGCATAAAACAATTTAAGCATAAATGGTGTCAAATTTAAATGTTGTCCTAAATCATCCATTAATGAACCTTTCGGTACCCAAATTTTTTTGGGACTACCTAAATTTTGTGAAGAAATAGGAACCCATGTGGGAGTGATTTGACACGGATAAGACATTTCCGCTCGGGTGAAAGTGTGTCGGAGAAGGTTTAAAAATTTTCTCCAAGGCCAAGCGCACAAGATGTTTCTTTGAATGAACCTTGACCGGATATTGCATGTAGGAAAATGAGCATATAGAATTATAAGCATCTATCCCGCATAAGTCGTATTTCCTAAGGTTATAATTCACACCTTTCACATTAGAATTAGAAGAATTTCGAAAATTATTTTCAAGTCTAGGCTTTTTAAATGAAAAATTAGTAGAATCATTTGAAGCACACGATGAAGTTTGTACGCTAGAGCTTGAAATATTTTCATGAAAAGTTTTCTTTTCGGGATCAGGAGAGGAAGGCTTTTGGTCTTTATCATTCCGTTTTGGAGCTTTACCGTTCTCCCATTTCCGTGGGACTTGTTCCTTGACTATAGAAAGTGTGGGACTTTTACTTGGAATTCAACTTTGGTCAAAATTGAAGTAGAAGTAGTAAAAGTCGTTTCGCTGGTAGGAACGAGATCATCCGTTTGCGTCCCTTTATCGTGTTTTGACATGGAGGAAGCTTCGAGATTAGATATCTCCGTTAGAAGTGTATTCTTTTCCGCTTCGAAATTCTTTCGTTCCGTTTCTAATGTAGAATTTAAATCCTCGATGTTCTTAAGAATAGAAGGTATGTCAACGGAAGAAGAATTTTCAGAATGACGAGATTTTGCTTCCTCTGTCTTAGAAGTCGCAAGAAGATTTTCTAAATTTCTAATCTTAGAATTTAGCTTCGTACGTTAGGTGTCTAAAGTAGCACAGTTAATAAAAGCGGTGCTTTTCTCGGCTTGACAAGTATCTAGACTCTTACTTAATCACTAATCCTAGAATTAGATTTTTCTAGTTGAGATTCAAGACTAATGACCTTTTCGTTCACAACTTCCAGTCTACATTTAAGATGACTTTTCTAGTTTAGATTCCTAAGTAGACATTTATGGTTGTTGTCTAGCCTGTCTTCTAATTCCTTAACTACCGAACTATGCTTCTCTAACAAAATATGCTTAGTCTCACTAGAATTCAAGCTCGTAGTTAATTCATCTATTTTCGCTCTAGAGCTCCTAAGGTTAGATTCGAGACTAGCTATTTTTTCCTGAGACTTAGATAATTTCTCTTCTAACTCTTTTGTACTTGTCCACTCATTTTTCATGTTAGCATACCCAGTTTGTAAGGATTCTAACAACTTAAACAATTTAGAGTTAGGAATCACCGCCTCCTGAGAGGATGTGTTAGTTTCTACTAGCTTCGCAATAATTTTCTCTAAAGAGATAACTCTAGTGTACCAGATATTGCGATATGTTAGGATAATCTCATATTGTTCAGTGACTTCATTCCACTGAGTTGATTTGAGTTCGAGACGATTTAGCTCAGTTACTTTGTCTTGTAGTGTTTTTACTTCGTCTTGTAATTTCTTTATAGTTGGCTTCATAATGTTTCTATTGTAGTTTAGTTTTGGGTTGGATATTTTGATCATTGACGTGTTTTGTGATTTGGAGTTTTTTTTATTTAATACTGTTTAAAATATTTGGCTTTTAAAATTTCAGTTTCGAAAAGATTTTCGTGTATAAAGTTTGATTTGAAAATTTAATAGTATATAGCAAAAGCTTTTTCTATAATGTGCAATTGAAGGTTACTGTTTTCGATCGAAAAAAAAAATTCGAGTATAAGTTGTTTTTCGAGAGAAGATGTAGAGCACTGTTTTCGATTGTAAAGTTTTTTTTTTTTTCGACGAGGTACTGTTTCTAGAAGATAACTTTGAATTTCAAACAGTTAGATTTACGATCGTAAAAGTTTTGCAATTTGATAAAACGTCGTCGTTTTGAGATGTTACTATCTAATCCTTCAAAATCAAATTTTTCGATCGCAAAAGGTTTTGCGGCCGAAAGATAAGTTTTGCGACGACGACCTGTAAAAGCTACTAAACAAAAGTTTGCGACCGTAAAATCACGTAAATCAATGAATCAATAAATTGAAAGTTCTGGGGTTAAATTGAAAATTTAGGACTGGATAAGAACTTTTCAGGACTAAATCGAAAACTATGTAGGACCAAATTGTAACTGTAGGGATTCAAATAATATTTTTGGACTTGGAACGCAATTTGGCATGTGTGTATCTGTGTATCTATCCAAATGCGCGAAGAAGATGAAGTCTGCAAAAAAAATTCAAACAAACAATCGTTCGCAAGTTTGCGAAAAAAATTCGAACAATCAAAGATGTCTCATACGTCGAAGGTCGCCGCCATAACTTGTTCAGCATAGGCCAATTCTATGACAAAGGCTTCCAGGTGATCTTCCATGCTGACCGGTGCAGAATTTTGGATAGTCAGGACACGGAACTCCTTCAAGGACTTCGGAAATCCAATCTTTACACGATCAACCTGACGTCCGTGCGGCCCTCGACAGCTGTATGCCTCATTTGTCAGATTGATATACAGAGGAACAGCCTATGGCATCAACGACTGTCTCATCTAAACATGAAAGCTCTCCAACGTCTTTCTACGAAAAAGTTGGTCCACGGTCTTCCAAATATACAACTACAAAGGGAGCATCATTGTTCGGCATGTCACCTAGGAAAAATGAAGCGAGAATCTCTAAATCACTTTCGGCTATTTTGAATTCGTTTTGGGGTTTTAATGCGTCGTTTTTGTGTTTAAAACCTTTCCTCAGATTGATTCTATACCTAAAGTGTTTTAGAACACCTTTTGGATCAGTTTTAACGAGTTTTTAGCAAGATCAAAGCAAAATCTTCAGAAAAAGGTCATCTCGGCCAGTTTCAGTTCTTGGTCGATTTTGACTCGTTTTTTGTTGTTTTTAGTCCACAACTCGGTCGATTATGTGTTTAGGGAAGAATTTCTGAAGTTTTGGATCAAGTTTGAGTGATTTTGGTTGAGATTTGAGTGAAAATCGGACGATTTTCTGATAAAACTCGCGACAGCAATGGAACAGTGAATACATGTTCTTGGCCGCGAAATTTTCTGTCACGTCGTTCAAGTCCGAGAATTTTATATCCGAGAAAGTTCATTCCGAGAATTTATTTAAACCGCGAAATTTCTCTGTTTCACTTCACCTGTTTCTCAACTGCTTACTTTCAAAATCCAAGAAATTTTATACCCGAGAAAGTTCATTCCGAGAATTTATTTAAGTAGCGAAATTTCTCTGTTTCACTTCACCTGTTTCTCAACTGCTTACGTTCAAAATCCGAGAAATTTTATACCCGAGAAAGTTCATTCCGAGAATTTATTTAAACTGCTAAAATTTACCAAAACTGAGAAGTTTTCTAAGTCGAGAAACTTTGCAAACAAGAGAAAGTTTTTCAAACCTGCGAAAACTCTTTGAAACTGAGAAAATTTGTCAAATCCGAGAAATTTTCAGCTGAGGAAGTTTTCCAAACCGAGAAAATTTTTCCAACTGTGATTTTTCAAATCCGAGAATTTTCCAAATGAGAAAGGTTTCAGGCCGAGAAAATTTCTCAATAATACGACTTTTCAAATCCGAGAAACTTTCCAAAAACCTCACTTCAATCCGCGAAATTTCTTCCAAACTAAAATTTTTCAAACTGAGAAAATATTTTTCAACTGAGATTTTTTTTTTCTGTCCGAGAATTTCCCTCTAAACACACACAAACACTGAAATTTCTCAAACAATTCGCGGGTAATTTATTTTGCAATCACGAACCATGTTGAAACGTTTTCTCAAACCACAAAGTTTTCTCGTGTTAAATGCTTTCTCGAACTTATTCAAGTCTTGATCCTTTATAATTCAGTTCTACTCTCCTAGATCATTTTTGACAAAAATTTATTTTTCCAATCTCGTTTTTTAATTTCCAGAACCACTCCAAATTTCAAGATATTTCCCTTCATACGTTTTCGACCAACACACGTTCACTTAGTTCTAAGAAATTCACTAAACGATTTTCTCAAACTCTACTCGTTAAATTCATATTTCTTATCTCGTTCGATTCTAACTCTCATATCTATACAAGATCAAAACCACGAACGATTCGACCGCACCAACCATGGCTACCTCAAATGACATCTCAACAGTGGGTTCCGACACCAGGCCTCCGATGCTGCGTCAAGGCGATTAAAGCATATGGACAAACAGGTTCCTCACGTTCATCAGGAGCAAAGGTGCACCACTCTCTCAGTACCTACTGGACTCCATCTTCAACGGACCAGCACAGTTCTGGACGATCATCCCTGCTCAACCAAATGCGAACCCTCCTACGGCTGAACGCCGCACTCCAAGAGGTCCCATTAATGAGCCAGGAGAGGCTCGCCAACAGGCTGATGAGACTGCCAAAGGATACCTCTTCCAGGCTATGGGCAACGAAGTCTACGCGCACATCGAGTGCTGCTCAACTGCCAAGGAAATATGGGATGAACTCGTGGAAATTATGGCAGGCACAACGGAGAGTGCTCAGGGGAGGAAATCAGCCTGCCTTTAGCAGTATGAACACTTCCAGGCCTATGAAGGAGAGGAGCTGCGTGACTCGTACCTCCGATACTTGAAGGTCATCAATGAACTCAAGAAAGCCAAGATCTCGAGGGACAAATTCGATATCAACAACCGCTTCCTTGGTAGCCTCAAACCACATTGGGGCAATGCGATGGTGATGA
This sequence comes from Craterostigma plantagineum, assembly GCA_027422505.1. Classification (NCBI taxonomy): domain Eukaryota; kingdom Viridiplantae; phylum Streptophyta; class Magnoliopsida; order Lamiales; family Linderniaceae; genus Craterostigma; species Craterostigma plantagineum. Next base: position 48,630 of record JAPQWV010001253.1, read on the forward strand.
TGATTCAGAGTAAGGACCTCTCCAACACCTCCATTCACGCCCTCTACGACAGCCTGTCTGCCTATGCTCCTTACGTGCAACCTCAGTCTACCAACACTCGAGTTGACCCGCTGGCTCTCCTCTCGAACAAGACTGCTGAACGATCTTCCACCTCTAAGGCCAAACAGAACAAAGGGAAGCAACCAGCTGTTGTATCTGACACCTCTCCAGGATCCGAAGCTGATACGGAATCTGATGAAGATGTTCGTGATCTACGCAAGCAGCTGGCAATGCTCACAAAGATGGTCTCAAGAAGATCGGGAAAAAATCCTCATCTTCCTCCAATCATCAAAGAACCTTTAGCGGTACCAAAAAGACCACTCCCACGGAGGAAGCTATGCCGATAAAGAAAGAGGAGGAATCCACACCTCAAAAGTCTGTGAAGTGCTTTCGGTGTGGAAAGTCAGGTCACCTTGCCAAGGAATGCCACGCCCCACGGATGAAGGACTCTGGTTACTACGACCGTAAGGCCAGGATGACCCGCAAAATGGAAAGTGGGAAAGTTCTCACCGAAGAAGCTGAGTGGGTAAACGACACTTCCGAAGACGAGGAGCCTAAGGATGAGGATTGCTGCATGGAAAGGCTGGTCGAAGATGACGAGGACGAGGAGATGGTTAACACCAGTGAGAACACTGCTAACCTACCAACGCAGAGTCTGAGGTACGAATTTCACAACTCGATGATGTGTTTAATCGCCGTCACACCATTAAGAAATCCACCGTAGACGGTAGGGATTATGATGAACTTAAACTGAAATTTGAAAACAACTATGCCTTACTTAGTTAAAAAGTAGAAGAGCTTGCTTGCGCAAACGAACGACTAATTGCCTCTGAAGCGTTAGTCAAACGTCTGCAAAACAAGAATCAACAAAGTGAGAATAAGATTAAGGAAACCGCACTGGCCATCAGTTCATGTGAAACATCTCGTCTCTTGACGGCGTCACAATATGAACTGCTTACTAAGGAAAGAGTTAGGCTGTACCAAAAGGTGCAAGAGCTTGAAGAGCAACTTCACCTTAGAAACGAACAAGCACACCTCAATTAAACCAACCGGCTGAAACAGAATTCTACGACGCCCGGATGGGAATCGGCCTGGCCAGCAATTGTGAACCAACGCCGATAATGGTTAAAAGGTATAACATGTACAGTACTGCATTCCTACAAACGAGGAAGGGTACTCGCTCACAGCTCATGCCATTTGTAAGATCCTCCTCCGTTGTCCTTTCGGATGAAAAGAGGGAACAGAACATTCTTTGGGCAGAAATCGCGTATGACTACACAGAATTGAATGCTAGTTATAAGACTAAAAAACCTTCACTCTCTGAGGACATCAAGACTCTATTCCCAACCAAAGAACAGGAAATTGCTTTTCGAGAAGCGCTTTCTCGCATCTATATCCCAGAGAAACTTCTGGTCATAGCAGAACTAGAACGAACCCTGGAAATAGAGCGGAAAGCCTTCGCGAAGGAGCGAGATGATCTACTTAGCAAAATCTTTACCCTAGAACAATTTCACAATACGAACAAACCGTCTACGTCGAGTCAAGTACCCGATTCTCAAACATGTAAATGTAAGAGGACGGCGAAGATGACTCCTGAAGCTGAAACATGTTCAAACACTAACTCTCGTATTCCTTTGGATACAGGGAATGTGAGTTCGACGTCTCTGGAAGGGAGTTCGTATGAAATAAAGGAGAACCCGCTCTTCGATGACAAGAAGAAAAGACCATCATATATTCGTCTTTCCTCTTTATGTAATGAATCCCAATATCTTAAGGACGTAGATAATTATGTTGCCAAAACTTATCTTCCTTTTACCAAACTTATGTCTATGTGTTGCTGCAATGACTTTGTTCTCCCACGCTTTCATGAATATGAAATACACGTACACGCAACACTCCGACCAAGCAAGCGAACCTTCACTACGACGCTTTTCATTCTCCCATTTCGTCTAAACCTACGAAGCGAAAATGCTTTCGACGCTAAATACAAAGTCACCTACTGCTCGCAAGCAAAAGACGACTAAAACCGAAGCACGACAACAACAACCAAAACCCCCACGCCAATTCGTGAATAAGGCACCGTACATGCAAGCACAAGTTTGGCAAATATGGGTTAGAAAAACCATAATCCCGCCACATTAAACAAACGGGGAATCTAAATTAGATCCAGCACAACCTGATTTAGACCCCACATTTCCCGTTAAGCGCACGAAAATTTTACATGTATCGCAAGAAGGTCCCGTCCATAAACGGGGACTCAATATTTGTTGATGATTGCAGGTCTGTCATGTGTGGTATCTAGATTCAGGTTGCTCCACACACATGACGGGGAACAAAGAGCTGTTGAGCAACTTCTCCGAACGCTATCTCGGAAGGGTCTCCTTCGGAAACAGTCAAATGGCGCCAATTCTCGGAACTGGTGATCTCATCCATGACAAACTGACGATCAAGGGCATCTCTTACGTCGAGGGTTTGAGCTACAATCTCTTCAGCATTGGTCGTTTCTACAACAAAGGATACAAGGTTCTCTTCGAATCTGACATCTGCAGCATTATCAATGCCTCGGGACTGCCTCTTCTTTCTGGAACGCGCACATCTCACCTCTACGTACTCAATTTTACGACCTCTCGACCAATATGTCTTCTCTCTCGTGCTACAGTCAAGTTGAACGATCGATGGCACCGACGTCTTTCACATCTCAATTTCAAGACTATCAACAAACTGCGTCAGAATAAACTCGTCAACGGTCTACCCCAGCTATCCTATCATAAGGAGCATCTCTGCCGCTCGTCTCATATCTCCAAGGAAACGCCGTCCTCTAAGCTCATCCTCGAGCTCTTGCACATGGATCTTTGTGGCCCGATGCCTACGGCTACACTCGGAGGAAGACGGTATATTCTTGTGATTGTCGACGATTTCTCGCGCTACACGTGGACGAAACTCGTTCGTACAAAGGATGAAGTTCCTGATGTAATCATCGAGTTTGTTGTTACGTCCCAAAATCTTCATCAACAGAAGGCTCGAACTATCAGAACTGACAACGGAACTGAGTTTAAGAATCAGAAGCTCAGTGCTTTCTATGCCACTCAGGGCATCACCCAACTCAGGGCATCAACCAGCAGTTCTCAGCCGTGAAGACACCGGAACATAATGGTGTCGTTGAGCGTAAGAATAGGACACTAGTCGAAGCAGCTAGGACTCTCCTCATCCAATCCGGCCTTCCCCACTCTCTTTGGGGCGAAGCCATCCAAACGGCTTGCTACACGCAAAACCGGGCTTCTATCGACAAGAGATTCAGCCGCACACCATATAGATACTGAATAACCGTCGTATCCCGGATATGTCTTATCTAAGGGTCTTCGGTTGTCGATGTTTTGTTGCCAATGATCGCCAACATCTTGGGAAGCTCGATCTGAAAGCACTTGAAGGCATCTTTGTTGGATATTCACTGAACGCGAAGGCATACAAAGTCTATCTTAAGGAGAAACGATCAGTCATAGAGAGCACAAACGTCACCTTTGACGAAAATGAAGGCGACCACATGACTTCTGCTCATATCAGACCAGAACTCGGACCTCTACAGTCGTTGACAAAAGGTCAACTTTCATCGACGGGAACTTCCTCATCTGAGGGCAACACCGGCGAACTGGATCTCGATCTGCTTTTCGAGTACTTCTATCCAGTCCCCAAGACTCCCCTCACCACCACTCAACCTACCGCTGCACCCACCCAAACTACACCACAGGCTATGATGTGGTCCCTCCAAACTTGGATAATCTCAATCTCAACGAAGACGACATTTTACCCAACCATGGGAACATTGCTGATCCTGATGCCGAACCCTCTCAATCTACTACGGTTGAGATCTCTTCTTTGGACACCGGACTCCAATCTAATGAGCCTCCACTCGACACAAATGCGGCTAGCTCTTCACAAACTAATGTACCACTTCGGGCTCGCTCTCATACTGCGGATCAGATTATTGGGGATCCCACATCCGGTGTTTCGACGCGTTCGGCTACAATGAATGAAAGTTTGTTCGCTTGCTATCTCAGTCAAACCGAACCATCACGAGTAGCTGAAGCTCTCAATGATCCTGATTGGCTGATTGCAATGCAGGAGGAAATAAATCAGTTCGAACGTTTACAAGTTTGGAAACTCGTACCACGCCCTCGTGACAGATCCATTATCGGCACGAAGTGGATCTTCAAGAACAAAAAGGATGAAGGCGGTGTTGTCATCCGCAATAAAGCAAGACTTGTGGCTAAAGGGTACAATCAACAAGAAGGCATTGACTACGATGAAACCCTCGCCCCCGTTGCCAGGATCGAAGCTATACGGATCTTTCTTGCCTTTGCTGCTCACAAGAACTTCAAAGTCTACCAAATGGACGTGAGACTGCATTGTTTAAATGGATTTCTCAAAGAAGAAGTGTACGTTGATCAACCCGAAGGGTTCTTGAGCGAAGAGTTTCCTCATCACGTATATCGACTCTACAAGGCTCTCTACGGACTGAAACAGGCTCCCCGAGCTTGGTATGACGTTCTTTCAGACTTCCTCGTTCAGTTTGGATTCAAGAAAAGATCTCTCGATACAACTCTCTTCACCAAGCGGAATGGCCCGGACATCATGCTTGTACAGATTTATGTCGATGACTTCATTTTTGGATCGACTGAACCACAACTGTGTGTAGAATTCGCAGAACTGATGAAGGAGAAATTCGAAATGAGTATGATGGGCGAACTGAATTTCTTTCTAGGTCTTCAAGTAAAGCAACTCCCCGATGGAATCTTCATTAACCAGTCCAAATACATCCATGACATCCTCGAGAAATATGGAATGAAGGATGCTAAGACTGCCGCTACACCTATGTCTCCCTCTGGCCGACCCGATGCGGACCCATCTGGTGCTCCCATCGACCAAACCGTCTATCGTGGGATAACAGGCTCTCTTCTGTACCTCACTGCCAGTCGACCGAATATCGTTCTCTCGACAGGAATCTGCGCTCGTTTTCAGGCTATACCTAAGGAATCCCATTTCACTGATGTCAAAAGGATTCTCCGTTATCTCAAAGGAACACCCAATCTGGGTTTGTGGTACCCCACTCAATCTGACTTCAAACTGGTTGGAATCTCTGACTCGGATTACGCAAGATACAAAATGGATCGGAAAAGCACCTCTGGAGCGGCACACTTCTTGGGCGGTAAACTCGTAAGTTGGTCTTTTCGAAAACAAAATTGCGTCTCAACTTCGTCGACGGAGGCAGAATATGTCGCCGCCGCTAGTTGTTGTTCACAGCTTTGTGAATGAGAACCCAACTACGAGATTTTAATTTTCATGTTGATAAAATTCCCATTTATTGTGACTCGAAGAGTGCGATTGCGATGACGAGTGATCCAGTGCATCACTCGCGAACGAAACACATAGACATTCGTCACCACTTCATCAAAGAGCCTGTCGAACAAGGACAATTGAATTGCACTACATAACTACCGAAGATCAACTGGCCGAGAAAACTTCAAAAGTTTCGCACCCTCCCCATAAATTTCTCAACCTCTCACATCGTCGCCATTCTTCAAATATGCATTCACAATCAGTTTTCCTGCATACTCCGTCGTCGCAAATCAGCTTTTCGGTATGAATACATCCCAAATAAACCAATTCCCATTCGTTTTATTCTGTTTTGCCCCGTTTTTTTTAAATTTTTAGGTTTAAAATTATTATTTTCTCGGCTTCGATTCGGTCGCGTAATACGATTTTGGTGTTTAAAACCCCCAAATATGTATTGCCCGTCCAATTTCGAGTCGATTGAGTCCAGTTTATCGCATTTTGGTTAAGATTTGAGTGGTTCCAAGGCTAAAATCATAGCGTCGTTTCGTACACTGTCGCACCATGTTCTTCACTGAGCAAATTTTTTTTCGAGAATTTTTTTTCTTCCTTACGTTAATTTCGCTGCTACAGTGAGTCATGCCCCGCGAAATTTTTCATACCCTTCACTTCATATCACATCTTTTCGCAGCTTCACTTTTTCGCGGCTACAGTGGATCAATAATTTCTCGACCCATGCATCATTTTTTTCGCGGATCGCGCAACTTTCTCAACCTGAGAAAATTGTCAATCCGAGAAATTTTATCACTTGTCAAACTGAGAAATTTCAACCCGAGAAATTTTATCACCTGAGCAAATTTTCTTCGAAGTTTTCGCACCCCGCGAAACGTTCATACCACTTGAGAAAATTCAAAACTTACGAAATTTTTGCTAACTTGGAAACTTCTCTACTTACGAAACTTTAATACCAATTTCAGAAAATGTTTTAACTGCGAAAGTTTTAGACAACTTAGAAAATTTCTCTACATGCGAAAATCAGACTGCTCACTTGTGAAATTCCTTAACTTGCCTATGTGGTACGATCAACGAAATTTTACACTACATGCGAAAACTTTCTCTCCGCTACAAAATTTTTCCCATGCACCAAAATTTTCTCATATCACATGAACACTTTCACTTCTCAAAATTTTCTAAGTGTTGGAAAAATTTCGTTTCATTTCCGAAAATTGTCGAAACTCGCCATCACATGACCATCATTCAATCTTAACAACTTTATGTCAAAAGGACTCTAAGTTACCTTTATTTTAATTTTGTTTTCAACTCTACCTTTATCTTTACGATTTTTGGTTCTTTTATTTCTCGTTTTACTGCTTCACCTACGACTTACTTATATCCATCTTCTCGCGATTTAGTCCGTACTAATCATGCTACCACTACTGTCGAGCACAGATATGACCAACATAAATCAAGAAGCACTTGAAGCACTTGAGGCTGCAGTAACCCAGAGGGACGTCGCTCGCATCGAGCTCAATACACTAACATTTGTTCCACCGATCGAGCAGGTCTTCCCAACAAGTCGATGGGCTGCCTTGATACCAAACAATCACATGGTGGACTTGAACAACTTTCGGTGTGATGCTCCCATCATCTTAGACATCCTCAAAGGGCATTCCCTCCGACACGCCCTCACTCATGCCGAGCCAGAAGCCCAAGTCTATCTCCAACAGTTCTGGCACACATTGCAGATTGCTGGACCACACTACCTCATTTCAGCAATGTCCGCCGAAATCGATCAAGAAACCGTAGTCCTCACTCGCAAGATTGTCCAGGAAGTACTTCAACTCCCTGTCTACTCGCCTTACGAACAACTTCCGACGCACGAACAACTCATCGACGACATCGACAGATTGAGCTATCAACCTGAAAACAAGAAGAAGAAAGGCCCCACTCGTTCTCAGCGAAGTCACCACACGCAACCTACCTCAACCCTGGCGGAATCTGTACCTCCTACTGAACAAATGCATGTCAGGTAAACATGCTGGCCAGGACCGCGGGAACCACCAAATCCTTACCATCATAATCAGCATCGCATACAACCACAAGTACAACTACACTGAGATCATCTGAAAGGATCTTGTCTCAATGATTCAACGTCGCGATCGGGAAATCGCCAAGGACTTCAAGAACCGCTTTCTCCCTTACATGCGATGGCTCCCGGCGCTCATCAAACACTTCCGCATGTTCTCCAATCGCATCCGCATCCGCCCGGCGAGTGAACATTTCGTGATCCCCGTTGTCGAGAAGTTCGCCAAGAAAAACACTACGGCGAAAGATCGACACGCTATGATCATCCCAGACGAAGTACTTGCCTATGCCAACCCGACCAATCCGCACGTTCAAGAATATCGCGCTTCCACCGCTTCATTCCACGAGACTCCCCTACCCATTGTCCCTACGGAGCAGACCAACCCCACTGCTCCTAACCCCGGGACTAGCCAAAACCCCACCTCCACTACAAAAAAGTCATCGAGTCGTGCCGCATCCTCTTCCACCCGCGCACCGAAAAAACGGTCGCGCGAGGATGACGTAAGTCGTACCACGGAGTGTCGATCAAAACAGAAAAACGATCGACCTCCTCAGTCACAAACAAGCCGAGCCCAACCTACAGGTGCAGGGGGTGATGTGTTCACCTCCCGAGTAGAAGACGTTGCACATGGCTCAACCATGCAAACGACCCCACCAATCCACTTATCTTCCTCTCAACAGGAAGATACTTCATTCCACGAGGAGCTACGTATGCCATCGACATCCCACTTGGAGATAGTCGATGTTGAAACAAGCAGTCCTCTGCCTCAGACTGCATCCTCTTCAATCACATCGAGTATAGTGCCCTCACTCTCCATAATTTCATATGTTTCTAGGACACATACACTTTCTACTGCACAATAGAGTCTTCGTGATTCTGTCTGAACGCTCGGTGATGTCTCTGTGACTGAGAGCGGAAGACCTAGCACGGCCAACGTCACCACAATCGTGAGCCTAGGCCATCAATCGTTTGAGTCTGTCTCATCGATGATGCCAACGGGAAGTCTTAGTGACCCCGTCTTTTCCCGTCCTGTGCAAACGAGCGGCCGATCGGCTCTCTTTTCCGACTCGGTGTCAGTTGGAATTCTTCGGGTTTCCAACTTGTTAGACTTAACCCATTTCATCACCGAGACCGTGCTAGAGGCTCGCCTTCAAGAGTTTGCAAAGACTCTTGAGGCATCCATCCTAGATAGTCTATGCGGGTCTCGAGGCGTCCACCCGCGACAAAGGCAAAGGTGTGGCCCCGGAGACGCCACCACCAACGCAACATGTGGACGTCAAAGCTGTTCTCGCCTCCATTTCCGCAAAGGAGCTCTTCTACACCCTCCGAGCCCGACTCGAATCAATGACGGAACTCGACGAGGAGGAACAGCAAATGAAGGTCATCATGACTCAGCCGATGACTTGCCGCGCTCAAGGCGAGTCTAGCGGGATCAGACGCGACGATCAAGTCGATGATCATGATCGACGCGAGGGGGAGAATAGGCAGCAAGGGCAATCTCAAGGACTTGAGCAATCGACGCCGCCTTCCTCTTCTGCACCTGAAATGACACCCGCGACAGAAACACCCCACCAACCAAAAATCCCATCCTATTAACCCCGAGTCACTAGCCAAGTCACCCTCACCACCACCTACTGTAACCGTCTCCGAAACTCTAATCGTCACATCGACATTAGAAACCACCACCGCACCTTCTCCAACCACCTTTTCGGAACCTTTAACTGTCACATCGATATTAGAGGCCACCACCACATCTACGCCACCCGACACCCAAATCATCCTCGCCAAAACCATCACCTCAACCGAGCCCCCAGAATCTCCATCACAACCATCCCACAACCTCCTCCGATGCAACACCCTCGCCATTACACAGCCCTACCCCTCTCAATACCAACCCCAACGTGGCTCCCGAGGACTTCAACTGCGCGCAGAACGAGAATGCTCGACGTCTGCTAAAGGAAGCATCGCTTACACTGATCAATACTGCAGACAATGAGAGCAGGGAGGAGTACGAGGCTGAACCCGTCGAGCTCGAGAACATCTTACGGTTTCAAGCGCAGCAAGCTGAGGCTCCTGCTGCTCAACCGGATGTGCCCACTACGGATAAGTCGGAAGCACCGTGGGAAAACAAGAAGATCACCGCACCATTCCAAGAAAAGATTAGGAAGAGGATCTGGCGGCCCAAGGAGCAGATCATCACGGCCTTCGATGAATACTAGCTGATGGATATCCAAAACTGGAGCGAGGAGAAGAAGAAGCTCTACCGATGGAGTCACCTTTGCTGCAAGTGCACAAAGCGGAAGCTGTCCGATGAGGAGAACATTGTGCTTGAAATGAATCGGGCCCCCATCTGCAAAGTCACTGCCATTCGCCCTGAGTCGAAAGGACGTGTCCACTATCCAGTGTTCACGTGAGGCAAGATGAGAGCTACAGTGAAGTGAGCGAGGCAGACTTCAAGTTTTTGCGCCTGAGTGATCTGTACAGCATGCTGGACTCCATGAAGCAGTTCAGACTCATCTCCAGAGGTTCTGGACATCTCGTACAGGCTGAACCAGTCACTATGGGCTACGTGGCTCTCAAGCGTCACATGCTCCGACAGGTGAGATTCTTCGCCTGCCACGATCTGCAGATAGCGGTGGAGCACAACCTAAAGAAGGTGAACCTGACTCGCCCATCTTTCAAGAACGCGGACAATTATCGAGAGGGCGATGTGATCGACGAAGATGATCCGGCGGTCGCCTACTCGAACTACAAGGAAACATGAGGTTACTACACTGCTCCGAAGTGGAAAAGTTCTTGGATGGGACACTCACCCTCATTCAAGACAAGCTCATGAGGATTTGCCGCATCCTTTCAGAAGAAGACCCACTCTGCCGATCCAAATTCGCGAAGTTCATTGACGCTATAGCTGATCGAATCATCTTTCGAAGGAATCTCCGCACCTTCGAGTTCAAGCTAGGACTTCGCGGAACACACACTTGCTGATCCACCATCTCTACGCCCAAGATCCAAGACTCCCAACAATTGACACAAAGGGGGTGATTGTTAGGATATTTAATAGATTGTGTCATTAGTTTTCGTCTTGGGTTACCTATTGTAATTATCCTTTTAGCTTGGACTTTGGACTAGATTGTAATTAGATTAGTCATTAGTGTTTGGGCCTTAATATACCTAGGTTTAATGTGGTATATAAGGTTTTACCAGCACTATTTTCGAGGTAATCAAAGATCAAAAGGCAAACCCTACTTTTCACACAATACACACACTTTAAGGTGAGATCCTCTCCCTTCTCATCCCATCCATGCCTCTTTGATTCCTTGTTTGGTGCAATCAGGACCAACAAAATTCTTCCGTGATTTGAAGGACAGACGAATGTTTGGAACCCTTATTGCTGGTAACTTTCTATATTTATAATTCTTTAATTTTTAGTTATAGAATTTTGCTAACACAACTAAAAATAATGCAGAGTTATATGTTGTTGAATACCAAAAATGCGGATTGCCTCATGCGCATATACTTCTCACGGTGAGTGCAAATGATAAGCCCACATGTGCAGAGGATGTCAATAAATTCATCAGTGCTGAGATCCCTGATGAACAGAATGATCCTCTTGCATATCAAACAGTCACCAAGTTTATGATACATGGACCAGGTGGTCCATGCTTAGTTGATGGAAAGTGCTCAAAGCATTATCCGAAAATTTTTTGCGCTGAGACGGTTGTTGATGATCGAAGCTTCGTGCAGTACATGCGTAGAAGAACTTCCGTAACAACTTTACCAAATGGTCGAGAAATAAATAACAGATGGGTAGTCCCCTTCAATGGAGATTTGTGCGTCAAATATGATGCACACATAAATGTTGAGCGCGTAGCCGTTCGAAGCGTGGTTAAGTACTTATATAAGTACATACACAAAGGCCATGATCGAGCTACATTTGTCATCGAAGATAGCGGCGATCGAAACAACATTTTTGGGGCACAACAACAGCGTGTACATGAAATTAAGCAATATTTGGATTGTCGTTACGTGTAGCCATAGAAGCAAGTTGGAGGATTTTTTTATTTTGATCTACAACATAATATCCGTCTGTTGAAAGATTGTAGTTTCATTTGCCAGGCGATCAAAACGTTGTCTTTCATGACAACGATGATCTACATGACGTAATTAATCAGTCTCAAAACACCATGTTGACGATGTGGTTTGAGGCAAACAGGCGGTATCAAGAAGCTCGATCTTTAACATATTCGGAATTTCACTTTGAAGTAAAATGTGGAAAAAAAGGCAACAAAGAGTGTCGATAGGAAGACTACCTTTTACGCATCCAAATGCTGGTGAGCGTTACTATCTCAGGATGCTCCTTACGAAAGTCTGTGGTGCAGTGTCATATGAGGACATACAAACGGTGAGGGGGGTCGTACTGCCGACCTTTCAGGCGGCATGTCTCGAAGTAGGCATGCTCGACGACAACAACGAATGGCATGACGCTTTAGCAGAAGCAGCTACTTGGACAACTGGTGCACAACTTAGAAACATGTTTTGCTCCATATTGATGTTCACCGAAGTAGCCGATCCAACAAGACTATGGGAAACACATTGGTCAAGTATGACTGATGATATTGAGCACTTTGGGTATTCTCGAGATTGAACATATTCTCAACAAAAATGGCAAGTCATTGAAAGAGTATCCACATATGCCGCAACCATCATTGGAAGATGCTCAACGCGCCACCAATCGATTGATAAGAGACGAACTCGATTATGATACATCAATAGAGATGGAAAATTACGATCGTCTTGCTCGGGAGCTAAATGCAGATCAATATAGAGTATTTTCTACAATTATGGGGGCTCACACACAAAATTGTGCTGGCTTATTCTTTGTTTATGGTAGTGGCGGAACAGGTAAGACCTACTTATGGAATACTCTGATATCAAAATTTTGGTCCGAAAGACAGGTTGTTATTGCAGTTGCGTCGTCGGGAATTGCTGCCTTATTATTGCCTAGTGGTAAAACTGCTCATTCTACGTTTAAGATACCACTAAATCCTGCTGTGAATTCCGTTTGTTCATTTGAGAAAACATCACCCCGGGCTGAATTAATTCGACTCGCGTCGTTGATAATTTGGGATGAGGCTCCTATGACCAATTGACTCGCATTTGAGGCCGTTGATCGTCACTTTAGGGATATTTGTGACAATTATTTGCCATTTGGTGGAAAACTATTTGTTCTAGGAGGCGACTTCAGGCAAATATTACCAGTCGTCGCAAGTGGTGGTCGTGAATCAATTGTCGCAGCTACTTTGCACCATTCAAATTTTTGGGGCAACTGTCGATTAATGAAGTTAGAAATAAACATGCGCCTTTTCGGTGGTGATATTTCCATTGAATATTTACAGAGAATGACACAATTCAGTTAATGGATCTTAGAAATAGGGATGGTAGATTTCCTGGAAGATCTGTAACACGCAATGGAGAGTCAAATTGGATTGATATTTCGATGGAGTTCTTAATAAAAGATGATGCTCGAGGGATCAAAACGTTAATCTCCGCAACTTACGAAGACCTTTCAACGAGGTATTCCAATTTGGTTTATCTAAAGGAACGGGCAATATTAGTGCCCACCAATAGTGATGTTGATAGTATCAATTCTATGATATTATCAATGCTTCCAGGAAGTTCTCGCAATTACTTAAGTTCGGATAGGATATATTCATCGGAATCTGATGAGTCGGTGGAAGAAATGAATCCTATAGAGTTGCTACATTCTACAAATTTTGCGGGCCTTCCCAACCATTGTTTAGAACTGAAAGTACGAGCACCTGTCATCTTATTGCGTAACATGAACCAATCGATTGGTTTGTGTAACGGAACACGATTGGTTATTTACAAGCTAGGAGATAAGGTGGTTGAAGCAAAAGTAATATCTGGGCCAAAGACGGAAGAGAATGTACTCATACCACGGATTGATCTATCACCCACGAACCAAGATACGTGTTTAGACGAAGACAATTTCCTATCAAATTGGCATTTGCAATGACGATAAATAAAAGTCAGGGACAGACGTTGAATGCGGTTGGTTTATATCTTCCAAATCTCGTCTTCAGCCACGGTCAACTTTATGTTGCGCTTTCCCGTGTCACATCACCAAGTGGGCTCAAGATTCTAATACGCAACCAGAACGATTTACCAGAAAATGTTACCAGGAATGTTGTGTACAATGAAGTTATATCCAACATGTATTGAACAGTATTATTTGGAATCTCATTTATTTTGTTTTTAAAACTTATTTTTAAGTTTAATGCTTAATATCTTAATATATTTATATCTTAAAATAATTAACTCTGCAATAAATTATTTAATAATTGCAGATGGCACATCTAACATACAAACCAGTTAGACAAATATGCCCCTACAATTATACGTGGCATTTGCGTGGGCGTTTATTGTGGCGCTACGATCCTCATACTCGAGTACGATCCAATAAAGAGTTTAGGGTACAAAATTTAATCTTCATTGATGCGGAGGTATGAATTTTATATTATTTCAAATTTATCATTCAAGACTCTTCCACTTCAGTTATTTATTAATCATTTTTTTAATAGGGAACGGAAATACAAGTAACTTTATACGATGATGATATTGACAAATATCTACATATTATGAAAGTAGGGACCGTGTATTGCATTAATGATTTAAGCATGGACGCTGCTTCAGATTTGGATTGGCCTGTGCGGAATGATTGTAGGTTGAATTTTCATCAAAATACCAAAATTGTGGATACTGGAACAAGCATTGATGATGATGTCCCTCTACACAACTTTCGGTTAATTCAACTAAGTACAATTCATCAGTATGCCACGCACAAGGACCACTTAGTCGGTGAGTAATCCTCATTTTATTTTTCCACTATTCACTAAACATTATTTATCATGTTATCTTTCAAGATTCGTTGCAGATGCGATTGGCTTTGTGCTTTATGTTGGTGATTTAGAAAATGTTAGTTTCAAGAAAAAAATGGCACGATTGTCGAAACTCATGTTCGAAACGTCTTAATTTGTGACATGAGGTACTCCTGTAATACGTCGAATATCCCAAGAATAATGTTGTTACCATCTATATAAATTCTTGATAATTTGTTTTGCAGCACGAATGTAATGAAAATTTCACTATGGGAAAACTTTGCCACAAGAGGGGATTATAAACTTTTATTTGATGCAACAAGATTCAGATTCTGGCAGTATCGAGAGTTGAAGTTAAGAATTTCGATGGTTAGTACAACAATTTTTATATTTTTTGGCATGTTAATTATCACTTTCTTTTCATTCTGAAACGTATGTTTTTAATATGATGACCGCTTTAGGTGCGTATCTAAACACACCAAGATTTAGCAGAGTTTTTGTCGACCCAAACATTGTTGAGACCCAAAAGATCCGTTTATGGTATGTTATGTTCTTATAATTTTGTTAATAGTTATTCCCTTTGCATATTGTTTAACTAAATCATTATTGTTTGTCAGGTATGATTGGGATACTATTGCACGAAACCATATTTTATTGAGTCAAAGACGGGGAAACACTCTACATCAATTACACAGCTTGCTTGATGCTGTTCCAATCAACTTAAATGATTACCGTGTCGTTGAGAACGTAATATTCCCTTACTTTTTCCGGAAATAAAGTATTCGTTATATCATGTTAATGACATAATTATATTTATGCAGGTTCGGTACTTTCGTGTATGCGCATGTATAGCTCATATAGAAATGGCGACAATCTGGTACGAATCGTGTCCGCTCTGTAAGGTAAATAAAGTCACGGATGGTTATTGCATACCTTGCAATAGGTTGGTTACACACACTATCCCGAGGTAATCACTTCGTTCGACATATAAATGCATTTATGTGATTATATTAAAATTATATTTTCTTAATTTTTATTGCAAAATTATTGTCTGACCTAGAGATTTAGATTAAAGACAACAATCATTCAGTTTTTTCACTGGTCTTAATTTATTTTTGGACAATATTATAGGGTGAAAATGATGGACCATTCTTACTAGAAGATTACGTGAATAATCGTCTGATGTCGAAATTTGTATTTATACTGAGGGCGCCAAAATCAAGTGATGATGAAGTAAAGGTGTCACATATTTTTAGAGTCGATTGGGAGGAGGGGTATAATTATTGGTTCTTCAAGCGAAGAGTACGACGTCATTAGCTATTTCTGTGTATTTTCTCATACATATAACATTTTGATTTATATATTACGTTATCTTATTCATTTTACGATTTTATAGTTTAAATCTATGATATTATAAACATTGCATTTTCTGTATTAACATATAATAGCAATTTAAATTATCTATGATATTAAGACCGTGCATTGCACGGGCAAAAAACTAGTTTAATTAATATAGTTGTCTTAGTCTTGCTATGCAAATTAGTGGTCTTGGGCTAAATTGTAATTTGTCATTTTGAAGGACTACTTGTGTAAATATACCACGAGGTGTGTTAGGAATATTTTGTAGCATCCTTTAATTTATGTAATCTTGGGTTAATATGTTTATTTAGTGGGTTGTTCGTAGATTGGGGTGACTTATGGAATTAAGTCATAGTTTTGGATTGGGCTTTAATATACCAAATACTTGTGGTATATAAAGCCCGATTTACCCTAATTAGGGTTTTATCAAAAGAATTAAAAGGTAAGCCACCTTGTACGTTACATTAAGAAAACACACATTAACACACACTAAAGGTGTTCTTCACGTTTTACACATTCAAACCCTTCTTTTGATCCTTGTTTGGTAATAAAAGGACCAACAAGTGGTATCAGAGCCTAACGCGGATCAATATCTTCCATTTGAATCCAGTTTTGCTCGATTTCGACGTGATTTGACGAAGATTTTTGCTTGAAAACTCATTCTCTGTTTTTCACTGTTTTTGGATGTTTTCAAATCGTTTTCAGTGATTCTTTACTCCTAGGACATTAGGTGCACGAGGTAGGATTTGCTAGTCTAATTAGGTGCAAATTCGAAAACATATGGTATGAATCTAGATTTCGACATAAGTTGCAAGTAATCGGTATATTCGAGGTACCCATGAGAAATCGAGGTCTAATTGAGTCAATAACGATGTGATTTATGCAGTTTTCATCTGTTTTTTTGTGTCATTTGTGATTTTCGTTCTCTTTCTCCCGATCCATTGGTTGTATACAGAATGTGTTATTTACGATATACAAGGCGTTATTACATTTCAGCGACGTGTTACTTCTAAGTCAACATTTGTTATTAACAATAAGACATTTGTTATTTTTTGCTATGTTATAAGTATTTCTTTTTACACGATTTAGGGAAAATATAATATCCGTTTCTTGTAACTAATTGGTATAAATTCGAGTTACCCATGAGAAATTGAGGTCTTTTTACCTTATTGAGTCGATAACGACGTGATTTATGCAGTTTTTATCTGTCTTTTAGTGTCGTTTGTGATTTTCGTTCTTTTTATCCCAATCCATTATTTGTATACAGAATGTGTTATTTAGGACAAATAAGGCGTTATTACCTTTTCAGTGTCATGTTATTTATCAGTCAACAGTTGTTATTACCCTAAAGACATTTGTTAGTTTTGTGAAACTTATCAACATTCATATGAAATCGACCATACATCCGGTCATAGCAACTGCAATCTTAGCTTTTCTTTGATTTGGGTTTATCACATGTAATAATATCGATAGTTGCCTTGGTCAAACCCATTTACAAATTAATATTGATTTCTCTGTTGCGGATCTCACGAGCGCGACGGTGTCGGGATGGAATCTTAAAATTTTGTCGACGCAAACAATAAAAGTATCTGTAGATCGAAGCATGTTTCTAGTTGAAAATGAAGGTAATACGCGTAGATTAGAGATACCCATAGCCTTAAACTTTATCGCGCTACCGTAGAATTTCTGAACTGTTCTGGCGGGATATTAAAAAAATTTGTGGACAGATTAATGTGTACCCGTAAGGGTTTAATTGTTACCAATAGAGTGTTATTTGTTATAAAATTGCCGTCTATGCACTAGGGTTTCTGGATAATTTTTTATCGTCTATGCGCTAGGGTTTTTTTGGGTATATTTTGGGGTTTAGGACTTACGGGTTCGAGGTTAAGATTAAGGGTTTACGACATGAAATTTGGGTAGAACGATACACGACTTGTGCAGGTATTTCTACAACCTTAGAAAATTATTGGGTTCGGGGTTTAGGGTTTAGGGTTTAGGGTTTCGAGCCTCGGATTTAGGGTTTTGAGCTTAGTATTTTGTGTTTGTGATCTATAAATGTTATTAGTACTTTAATGTTGACGTTTGAACATGTTCGTGGTGCAATTCATAATGTGATGTTCCATTGAAAGAAGTGATAGTCCATGTTTTGCAATGGAGGACTATATGTTTATACATCTATTGAGATCAACATTCATCTATTGACATCAGATTGCGCCTAATGTGTCTTTTAAAGGAATGTGGTGATTAAACTTCATCAAATTATATATTTACATGAAAATCCATATTAAACATCCAAAATAAAATTGTATTTTTGTACGAATTAATCAAATATTGACATGGTACTGAACAACATTTATGAGGTATCAGTATTGATCAATGTGTTATTAATTGAGTTTGTGTTATTTTTACCTAACATGTGTTATTATTTCCAATTATTGTAGTACAATTTTGAGAAACTCCTTTAAATATTCTCTGACGGTCCAGAACTTTCTAGAATATTCTCAATGAAGTGTTTTTTTTTTTACATGTATATGTGTTATATTTGTTGGGTAAACTGTTACTCACTTAAAAAATGTTTTAGTCTGAGAGAAAGCTAAATTTTCTCAATTCGTCTTTATTAGTAAGACTCATCCGAAATTGAGGACGGAAAAACTTTATTCAGTCACAAACGCTGAGATTTATGCAGTTTTCATCTGTTTTTTAGTGTCGTTTGTGATTTTCATTTTATTCCGTTCGATCCATTACTTGTATACAGAATGTGTTATTTACAACAAACAAGGCGTTATTACCTTTCAGCGATGTGTTACTTTATGTCAACATTTGTTATTATTCATAAGGCATTTGTTATTTTTTACTATGTTATAAGTATTTCTTTTTTACACGATTTGGGGAAAATATAATATCCGTTTCTTGCAACTAATCGGTAGAAATTCGAGGTACCCATGAGAAATTGAGGTCTATTTTATCTTATTGAGTCAATAACGCAGAGATTTATGCAGTTTTCATCTGGTTTTTAGTCTCGTTTGTGATTTTCGTTTTATTCCTTTCGATCCATTACCTGTATACAGAATGTGTTATTTACGACAAACAAGGCGTTATTACCTTTCGGCGATGTGTTACTTCTATATCAACATTTGTTATTATCCATAAGGCATTTGTTATTTTTTGCTATATTTGTTATTTCTGGCTATTAAAGCTGCAAATTAGATATACAAATCATACCCAGGATCAAATGAACAATAATTTCAACATATTAGGTCGTAAACTTTGATATTTTCGGCTACAGTCTCAACGATTTCTATTATTTGTGTTTATCAGTTTCTTTCTGTAATTAGCTTCCATAGATCTTTTGAAGATTTTTTTCAATCTCAACGATTTATGTTTATCATTTTGGCTACAATGTCAATGATTTCTGACGATTAAAGCTGCAAATTAGAAATACAATCGAGCTTGAAGATTTTTTTTAGAGGATTCGAGCTTGCACCGAAAATCGCTCGTTGGAGAAGACGATGGCAAAGGTTTGTAAATTTCGCATCTGTTACAGGGTATATATGTCATATCGCATAGTTTGGGTATTTTTCTCTATTAGTTTTGAATAGTAGGTCCTTCATACTAAATAATGGAACTTTATTGGGCCTGAACACTAGTTTAAAATATTATCAGGGCCTGACTGATAATAAACCCTCAAATAAATTACTATTAGATTTGACTTGTGCATGCAGAGAGAAATGAACCCAGTAATTATTGGTCAAATCGCATGCTTACAATCCCTTTCTCTTCTTTTATGATCCGATCATTATTAGGTTCATCATTATAATAGCAATTATCGACAACACAAGTCGCAATAAATTGCTCAAATACCAATGTTGTTATTTAAATATGTTTGAAACGCAATGTTCTCCCCAGTCCGATTTTTCACGCTCACGTGCAATTAAAGGAAGGGAAGATTTCTGTTCAGGCCCTCCTAAAATTTTCATTTACCCGTCAGACCCTGTCAGAAAATAAATAAGTTTATGAGACCTACTTTTAGTAATATCGAGTAAAGGACCCAAAAGTAGAATTTGACAAAAATACCCTTTGCTCCTTTTTTTTCAGCGAAAGTCACGACGTGCTTTTTTGGTATTATATGAAGCGTTACTTTTACTTTATTATATGTTATACAGTTACAACATATTGTTACTTTGGAAAACAGATACATTATTTTTCAACAATATTGTGTTACTTTCCTACTGCAAAACGTTATCAACATAATTTTTTTCGAACTCATTTTTCTTACACTGAATCGAGCACAAAAAATCCGATTGACCCATCTAACCAATTTGACATGTCATGTTGGATTCATTATGATATTGACGATGCACAAGGTAGAATTTGCTTGTCTAATTAGGGTGCAAATTCGAAAACATAATGGTAAATCGAATCTAGATTTTGACATAAATTGCAAGTAATCGGTATATATTCGAGGTACCCATGACATATCGATGTCTATTTTACCTATTGAGTCAATAACGCCGAGATTTATGTAGTTTTCACCCGTTTTTAGTGTTGTTTGTTATTTTCGTTATATTCCCCCGATCCATTGCTTGTATACAGAATTTGTTATTTACGACAAACAAGGCGTTATTACCTTTCAGCGTCGTGTTACTTCTAAGTCAACATTTGTTATTAATCATAAGACATTTGTTATTTTTTGCTATGTTATAAGTATTTCTTTTTTACACGATTTAGGGCAAATATAGTATCCATTTCTTGCAACTAGTCGGTATAAATTTGAGGTACCCATGAGAAATCGAGGTCTATTTTACCTTATTGAGTCAATAACGATGTGATTTATGCAGTTTTCATCTGTTTTTTTGTGTCGTTTGTGATTTTCGTTCTCTTTCTCCCGATCTATTGGTTGTATACAGAATGTGTTATTTACGATATACAAGGCGTTATTACATTTCAGCGACGTGTTACTTCTAAGTCAACATTTGTTATTAACAATAAGACATTTGTTATTTCTTGCTATGTTATAAGTATTTATTTTTTACACGATTTAGGGAAAATATAATATCCGTTTCTTGTAACTAGTCGGTATAAATTCGAGTTACCCATGAGAAATTGAGGTCTATTTTACCTTATTGAGTCGATAACGACGTGATATATGCAGTTTTCATTTGTCTTTTAGTGTCGTTTGTGATTTTCGTTCTTTTTATCCCAATCCATTATTTGTATACAGAATGTGTTATTTAGGACAAATAAGGCGTTATTACCTTTCAGTGTCATGTTATTTATCAGTCAACATTTGTTATTATCCTAAAGACATTTGTTAGTTTTGTGAAACTTATCAACATTCATATGAAATCGACCATACATCCGGTCATGGCAACTGCAATCTTAGCAATTTCTTTGATTTGGGTTTATCACATGTAATAATATCGATAGTTGCCTTGGTTAAACCCATTTACAAATTAATATTGATTTCTCTGTTGCGGATCTCACGAGCGCGACGGTGTCGGGATGGAATCTTAAAATTTTGTCGACGCAAACAATAAAAGTATCTGTAGATCGAAGCATGTTTCTAGTTGAAAATGAAGGTAATACGCGTAGATTAGAGATACCCATAGCCTTAAAGTTTCTCGCGCCACCGTAGAATTTCTGAACTGTTCTGGCGGTATATTAAAAAATTTGTGGACAGATTAATGTGTACCCTTAAGGGTTTAATTGTTACCAATAGAGTGTTATTTGTTATAAAATTGCCGTCTATGCACTAGGGTTTCTGGATAATTTTTTATCGTCTATGCGCTAGGGTTTTTTGGGTAGATTTTGGGGTTTAGGACTTACGGGTTCGAGGTTAAGATTAAGGGTTTACGACATGAAATTTTGGTAGAACGATACACGACTTGTGCAGGTATTTCTGCAACCTTAGAAAATTATGGGGTTCGGGGTTTAGGGTTTAGTGTTTAGGGTTTCGAGCCTCGGATTTAGGGTTTTGAGCTTAGTATTTTGTGTTTGTGGTCTATAAATGTTTTTAGTACTTTAATGTTGACGTTTGAACATGTTCGTGGTGCAATTCATAATGTTATGTTCCATTGAAAGAAGTGATAGTCCATGTTTTGCAATGGAGGACTATATGTTTATATATCTATTGAGATCAACATTCATCTATTGACGTCAGATTCCGCCTAATGTGTCTTTTAAAGGAATGTGGTGATTAAACTTCATCAAATTATATATTTACATGAAAATCCATATTAAACATCCAAAATAAAATTGTATTTTTGTACGAATTAATCGAATATTGACATGGTACTGAACAACATTTATGAGGTATCAGTATTGATCAATGTGTTATTAATTGAGTTTGTGTTATTTTTACCTAACATGTGTTATTATTTCCAATTATTGTAGTACAATTTTGAGAAACTCCTTTAAATATTCTCTGACGGTCCAGAACTTTCTAGAATATTCTCAATGAAGTGTTTTTTTTTTACATGTATATGTGTTATATTTGTTGGGTAAACTGTTACTCACTTAAAAAATGTTTTAGTCTGAGAGAAAGCTAAATTTTCTCAATTCGTCTTTATTAGTAAGACTCATCCGAAATTGAGGACGGAAAAACTTTATTCAGTCACAAACGCTGAGATTTATGCAGTTTTCATCTGTTTTTAGTGTCGTTTGTGATTTTCATTTTATTCCGTTCGATCCATTACTTGTATACAGAATGTGTTATTTACAACAAACAAGGCGTTATTACCTTTCAGCGATGTGTTACTTTATGTCAACATTTGTTATTATTCATAAGGCATTTGTTATTTTTTACTATGTTATAAGTATTTCTTTTTTACACGATTTGGGGAAAATATAATATCCGTTTCTTGCAACTAATCGGTAGAAATTCGAGGTACCCATGAGAAATTGAGGTCTATTTTATCTTATTGAGTCAATAACGCGGAGATTTATGCAGTTTTCATCTGGTTTTTAGTCTCGTTTGTGATTTTCGTTTTATTCCTTTCGATCCATTACCTGTATACAGAATGTGTTATTTACGACAAACAAGGCGTTATTACCTTTCGGCGATGTGTTACTTCTATATCAACATTTGTTATTATCCATAAGGCATTTGTTATTTTTTGCTATATTTGTTATTTCTGGCGATTAAAGCTGCAAATTAGATATACAAATCATACCCAGGATCAAATTAACAATAATTTCAACATATTAGGTCGTAAACTTTGATATTTTCGGCTACAGTCTCAACGATTTCTATTATTTGTGTTTATCAGTTTCTTTATGTAATTAGCTTCCATAGATCTTTTGAAGATTTTTTTCAATCTCAACGATTTATGTTTATCATTTTGGCTACAATGTCAATGATTTCTGACGATTAAAGCTGCAAATTAGAAATACAAATCGAGCTTGAAGATTTTTTTTAGAGGATTCGAGCTTGCACCGAAATCGCTCGTTGGAGAAGACGATGGCAAAGGTTTGTAAATTTCGCATCTGTTAGAGGGTATATATGTCATATCGCATAGTTTGGGTATTTTTCTCTATTAGTTTTGAATAGTAGGCCTTCATACTAAATAATGGAACTTTATTGGGCCTGAACACTAGTTTAAAATATTATCAGGGCCTGACTGATAATAAACCCTCAAATAAATTACTATTAGATTTGACTTGTGCATGCAGAGAGAAATGAACCCAGTAATTATTGGTCAAATCGCATGCTTACAATCCCTTTCTCTTCTTTTATGATCCGATCATTATTAGGTTCATCATTATAATAGCAATTATCGAGAACACAAGTCGCAATAAATTGCTCAAATACCAATGTTGTTATTTAAATATGTTTGAAACGCAATGTTCTCCCCAGTCCGATTTTTCACGCTCACGTGCAATTAAAGGAAGGGAAGATTTCTGTTCAGGCCCTCCTAAAATTTTCATTTACCCGTCAGACCCTGTCAGAAAATAAATAAGTTTAAGAGACCTACTTTTAGTAATATCGAGTAAAGGACCCAAAAGTAGAATTTGACAAAAATAGCCTTTGCTCCTTTTTTTCAGCGAAAGTCACGACGTGCTTTTTTGGTATTATATGAAGCGTTACTTTTACTTTATTATATGTTATACAGTTACAACATATTGTTACTTTGGAAAACAGATACATTATTTTTCAAAAATATTGTGTTACTTTCCTACTGCAAAACGTTATCAACATAATTTTTTTCGAACTCATTTTTCTTACACTGAATCGAGCACAAAAAATCCGATTGACCCATCTAACCAATTTGACATGTCATGTTGGATTCATTATGATATTGACGATGCACAAGGTAGAATTTGCTTGTCTAATTAGGGTGCAAATTCGAAAACATAATGGTAAATCGAATCTAGATTTTGACATAAATTGCAAGTAATCGGTATAAATTCGAGGTACCCATGAGATATCGATGTCTATTTTACCTTATTGAGTCAATAACGCCGAGATTTATGTAGTTTTCACCCGTTTTTAGTGTTGTTTGTTATTTTCGTTATATTCCCCCGATCCATTGCTTGTATACAGAATTTGTTATTTACGACAAACAAGGCGTTATTACCTTTCAGCGTCGTGTTACTTCTAAGTCAACATTTGTTATTAATCATAAGACATTTGTTATTTTTTGCTATGTTATAAGTATTTCTTTTTTACACGATTTAGGGCAAGTATAGTATCCATTTCTTCCAACTAATCGGTATAAATTCGAGGTACCCATGAGAAATCGAGGTCTATTTTATCTTATTGAGTCAATAACGATGTGATTTATGCAGTATTCATCTGTTTTTTTGTGTCGTTTGTGATTTTCGTTCTCTTTCTCCCGATCCATTGGTTGTATACAGAATGTGTTATTTACGATATACAAGGCGTTATTACATTTCAGCGGCGTGTTACTTCTAAGTCAACATTTGTTATTAACAATAAGACATTTGTTATTTTTTGCTATGTTATTTCTTTTTTACACGATTTAGGAAAAATATAATATCCGTTTCTTGTAACTAGTCGGTATAAATTCGAGTTACCCATGAGAAATTGAGGTCTATTTTACCTTATTGAGTCGATAACGACGTGATATATGCAGTTTTCATTTGTCTTTTAGTGTCGTTTGTGATTTTCGTTCTTTTTATCCCAATCCATTATTTGTATACAGAATGTGTTATTTAGGACAAATAAGGCGTTATTACCTTTCAGTGTCATGTTATTTATCAGTCAACATTTGTTATTATCCTAAAGACATTTGTTAGTTTTGTGAAACTTATCAACATTCATATGAAATCGACCATACATCCGGTCATAGCAACTGCAATCTTAGCAATTTCTTTGATTTGGGTTTATCACATGTAATAATATCGATAGTTGCCTTGGTTAAACCCATTTACAAATTAATATTGATTTCTCTGTTGCGGATCTCACGAGCGCGACGGTGTCGGGATGGAATCTTAAAATTTTGTCGACGCAAACAATAAAAGTATCTGTAGATCGAAGCATGTTTCTAGTTGAAAATGAAGGTAATACGCGTAGATTAGAGATACCCATAGCCTTAAAGTTTCTCGCGCCACCGTAGAATTTCTGAACTGTTCTGGCGGGATATTAAAAAATTTGTGGACAGATTAATGTGTACCCGTAAGGGTTTAATTGTTACCAATAGAGTGTTATTTGTTATAAAATTGCCGTCTATGCACTAGGGTTTCTGGATAATTTTTTATCGTCTATGCGCTAGGGTTTTTTTGGGTAGATTTTGGGGTTTAGGACTTACGGGTTCGAGGTTAAGATTAAGGGTTTACGACATGAAATTTTGGTAGAACGATACACGACTTGTGCAGGTATTTCTACAACCTTAGAAAATTATGAGGTTCGGGGTTTAGGGTTTAGGGTTTAGGGTTTCGAGCCTTGGATTTAGGGTTTTGAGCTTAGTATTTTGTGTTTGTGGTCTATAAATATTTTTAGTACTTTAATGTTGACGTTTGAACATGTTCGTGGTGCAATTCATAATGTTATGTTCCATTGAAAGAAGTGATAGTCCATGTTTTGCAATGGAGGACTATATGTTTATATATCTATTGAGATCAACATTCATCTATTGACGTCAGATTCCGCCTAATGTGTCTTTTAAAGGAATGTGGTGATTAAACTTCATCAAATTATATATTTACATGAAAATCCATATTAAACATCAAAAATAAAATTGTATTTTTGTACGAATTAATCGAATATTGACATGGTACTGAACAACATTTATGAGGTATCAGTATTGATCAATGTGTTATTAATTGAGTTTGTGTTATTTTTACCTAACATGTGTTATTATTTCCAATTATTGTAGTACAATTTTGAGAAACTCCTTTAAATATTCTCTGACGGTCCAGAACTTTCTAGAATATTCTCAATGAAGTGTTTTTTTTTTACATGTATATGTGTTATATTTGTTGGGTAAACTGTTACTCACTTAAAAAATGTTTTAGTCTGAGAGAAAGCTAAATTTTCTCAATTCGTCTTTATTAGTAAGACTCATCCGAAATTGAGGACGGAAAAACTTTATTCAGTCACAAACGCTGAGATTTATGCAGTTTTCATCTGTTTTTTAGTGTCGTTTGTGATTTTCATTTTATTCCGTTCGATCCATTACTTGTATACAGAATGTGTTATTTACAACAAACAAGGCGTTATTACCTTTCAGCGATGTGTTACTTTATGTCAACATTTGTTATTATTCATAAGGCATTTGTTATTTTTTACTATGTTATAAGTATTTCTTTTTACACGATTTGGGGAAAATATAATATCCGTTTCTTGCAACTAATCGGTAGAAATTCGAGGTACCCATGAGAAATTGAGGTCTATTTTATCTTATTGAGTCAATAACGCGGAGATTTATGCAGTTTTCATCTGGTTTTTAGTCTCGTTTGTGATTTTCGTTTTATTCCTTTCGATCCATTACCTGTATACAGAATGTGTTATTTACGACAAACAAGGCGTTATTACCTTTCGGCGATGTGTTACTTCTATATCAACATTTGTTATTATCCATATGGCATTTGTTATTTTTTGCTATATTTGTTATGTCTGGTGATTAAAGCTGCAAATTAGATATACAAATCATACCCAGGATCAAATTAACTATAATTTCAACATATTAGGTCGTAAACTTTGATATTTTCGGCTACAGTCTCAACGATTTCTATTATTTGTGTTTATCAGTTTCTTTCTGTAATTAGCTTCCATAGATCTTTTGAAGATTTATGTTTATCATTTTGGCTACAATGTCAATGATTTCTGACGATTAAAGCTGCAAATTAGAAATACAAATCGAGCTTGAAGATTTTTTTTAGAGGATTCGAGCTTGCACCGAAAATCGCTCGTTGGAGAAGACGATGGCAAAGGTTTGTAAATTTCGCATCTGTTAGAGGGTATATATGTCATATCGCATAGTTTGGGTATTTTTCTCTATTAGTTTTGAATAGTAGGTCCTTCATACTAAATAATGGAACTTTATTGGGCCTGAACACTAGTTTAAAATATTATCAGGGCCTGACTGATAATAAACCCTCAAATAAATTACTATTAGATTTGACTTGTGCATGCAGAGAGAAATGAACCCAGTAATTATTGGTCAAATCGCATGCTTACAATCCCTTTCTCTTCTTTTATGATCCGATCATTATTAGGTTCATCATTATAATAGCAATTATCGACAACACAAGTCGCAATAAATTGCTCAAATACCAATGTTGTTATTTAAATATGTTTGAAACGCAATGTTCTCCCCAGTCCGATTTTTCACGCTCACGTGCAATTAAAGGAAGGGAAGATTTCTGTTCAGGCCCTCCTAAACTTTTCATTTACCCGTCAGACACTGTCAGAAAATAAATAAGTTTAAGAGACCTACTTTTTGTAATATCGAGTAAAGGACCCAAAAGTAGAATTTGACAAAAATACCATTTGCTCATTTTTTTCAGCGAAAGTGCTTTTTTGGTATTATATGAAGCGTTACTTTTACTTTATTATATGTTATACAGTTACAACATATTGTTACTTTGGAAAACAGATACATTATTTTTCAACAATATTGTGTTACTTTCCTACTGCAAAACGTTATCAACATAATTTTTTTCGAACTCATTTTTCTTACACTGAATCGAGCACAAAAAATCCGATTGACCCATCTAACCAATTTGACATGTCATGTTGGATTCATTATGATATTGACGATGCACAAGGTAGAATTTGCTTGTCTAATTAGGGTGCAAATTTGAAAACATAATGGTAAATCGAATCTAGATTTTGACATAAATTGCAAGTAATCGGTATAAATTCGAGGTACCTATGAGATATCGATGTCTATTTTACCTTATTGAGTCAATAACGCCGAGATTTATGTAGTTTTCACCCGTTTTTAGTGTTGTTTGTTATTTTCGTTATATTCCCCCGATCAATTGCTTGTATACAGAATTTCTTATTTACGACAAACAAGGCGTTATTACCTTTCAGCGTCGTGTTACTTCTAAGTCAACATTTGTTATTAATCATAAGACATTTGTTATTTTTTGCTATGTTATAAGTATTTCTTTTTTACACGATTTAGGGCAAATATAGTATCCATTTCTTGCAACTAATCGGTATAAATTCGAGGTACCCATGAGAAATCGAGGTCTATTTTACCTTATTGAGTCAATAACGATGTGATTTATGCAGTTTTCATCTGTTTTTTTGTGTCGTTTGTGATTTTCGTTCTCTTTCTCCCGATCCATTGGTTGTATACAGAATGTGTTATTTACGATATACAAGGCGTTATTACATTTCAGCGACGTGTTACTTCTAAGTCAACATTTGTTATTAACAATAAGACATTTGTTATTTTTTGCTATGTTATAAGTATTTCTTTTTTACACGATTTAGGGAAAATATAATATCCGTTTCTTGTAACTAATCGGTATAAATTCGAGTTACCCATGAGAAATTGAGGTCTATTTTACCTTATTGAGTCGATAACGACGTGATTTATGCAGTTTTCATTTGTCTTTTAGTGTCGTTTGTGATTTTCGTTCTTTTTATCCCAATCCATTATTTGTATGCAGAATGTGTTATTTAGGACAAATAAGGCGTTATTACCTTTCAGTGTCATGTTATTTATCAGTCAACATTTGTTATTATCCTAAAGACATTTGTTAGTTTTGTGATACTTATCAACATTCATGTGAAATCGACCATACATCCGGTCATAGCAACTGCAATCTTAGCAATTTCTTTGATTTGGGTTTATCACATGTAATAATATCGATAGTTGCCTTGGTTAAACCCATTTACAAATTAATATTGATTTCTCTGTTGCGGACCTCACGAGCGCGACGGTGTCGGGATGGAATCTTAAAATTTTGTCGACGCAAACAATTAAAGTATCTGTAGATCGAAGCATGTTTCTAGTTGAAAATGAAGGTAATACGCGTAGATTAGAGATACCCATAGCCTTAAAGTTTCTCGCGCCACCGTAGAATTTCTGAACTGTTCTGGCGGGATATTAAAAAATTTGTGGACAGATTAATGTGTACCCGTAAGGGTTTAATTGTTACAAATAGAGTGTTATTTGTTATAAAATTGCCGTCTATGCACTAGGGTTTCTGGATAATTTTTTATCGTCTATGCGCTAGGGTTTTTTTGGGTAGATTTTGGGGTTTAGGACTTACGGGTTCGAGGTTAAGATTAAGGGTTTACGACATGAAATTTTGGTAGAACGATACACGACTTGTGCAGGTATTTCTACAACCTTAGAAAATTATGGGGTTCGGGGTTTAGGGTTTAGGGTTTAGGGTTTCGAGCCTCCGATTTAGGGTTTTGAGCTTAGTATTTTGTGTTTGTGGTCTATAAATGTTTTAGTACTTTAATGTTGACGTTTGAACATGTTCGTGGTGCAATTCATAATGTTATGTTCCATTGAAAGAAGTGATAGTCCATGTTTTGCAATGGAGGACTATATGTTTATATATCTATTGAGATCAACATTCATCTATTGACGTCAGATTCCGCCTAATGTGTCTTTTAAAGGAATGTGGTGATTAAACTTCATCAAATTATATATTTACATGAAAATCCATATTAAACATCCAAAATAAAATTGTATTTTTGTACGAATTAATCGAATATTGACATGGTACTGAACAACATTTATGAGGTATCAGTATTGATCAATGTGTTATTAATTGAGTTTGTGTTATTTTTACCTAACATGTGTTATTATTTCCAATTATTGTAGTACAATTTTGAGAAACTCCTTTAAATATTCTCTGACGGTCCAGAACTTTCTAGAATATTCTCAATGAAGTATTTTTTTTACATGTATATGTGTTATACTAGTTTATTGCCCGTGCAATGCACGGGTTTAAATAGTTAATATAAAAATGTAAGTGTTTATCAATATATTTTCGATAGGAACTCCATCAATCGAACACAAAAAGTATGAAATAAAAAACAGGCTTCGTATCTTTTATACCATTATTCAAGTTTTCTAATAGGATAACCATGGGCTTTTAATAAAATAATAAAAAATATATAAAGCTTTAACAAAATAATTAAGAAATCAAAACCATTAATAAAATAGGGATTTTCGTTAATGCTTTATATTTTTTTTATTATTTTATTAAAAACACCGTTAATTATGTATAATTAATATAAGTTGATAAGATAACTGATCAAGAGAAAATGTAGGATACTCTCGTAGAGTCGTATGGATGGGTGAGAAAACTTACAATTTAATAATTTCCATCTCTTTGGTCTTAATGACGTGAATACTCGAATCATTGTTCGTGATTGAAACTCGCTAAATTTCCTTCAAAATGCAGTAAAAAGACAGTGAGTTGTGGGGTTTTGAGGCGAGTTCACTTTGGAGGCTCAATGGAAGAAAATAACTAAATTTAGAGACAAAAAATAAAAAAGAAATTATGTTATGGGTAACGAATATGAGATGTATCGCTTATAAAGTTCTTAGTGCTGCCATTATTCTAGAACATGATCTATTTATGTAAACTTTTGATCATTTGTTAGAATAACAATTTAGTTTGATTCATGTAGTGGAGAAGCAGTTATGTACTGTTATTGGATTCTACATTCTCACAAGCCAGAAATTATTCAAAATATAAAGAGTTAAGATGTATTACATATGACAGATACCATATATATTAAGACGATACCATATATATTAAGGTTGTAATTGTAACAGTGCAAATATTAAGGATCATACAAAGTGATGGTATCCTATAGAATACATGAGAACGTCCATAAGACACATCGAATCAGTGACTCTCTATTTCGTTTTCGTAGTACTTGATTATCTCCATTCTCGGCTCTTCCTGCTGCTGCTTGAGCTACCTTATTCGCCGTACGTTGAAGAGCCCTCCCATCGAGCATTCATGCGAATAAAAGGATCTGTAAAAATACTCTTAAAGCACGTTAATGGAATATAGATTCTGAGATAAATTTCCGCTTCCAATTAGTGACTC
This sequence comes from Craterostigma plantagineum, assembly GCA_027422505.1. NCBI lineage: Eukaryota > Viridiplantae > Streptophyta > Magnoliopsida > Lamiales > Linderniaceae > Craterostigma > Craterostigma plantagineum. The sequence goes on from JAPQWV010001253.1 coordinate 79,845, forward strand.
GAGTAATCAGGCTCCTATTCATTAGACCAGGAGATATATTGTAACAGTATCGTATGAATGACACCTTAATAAAAATCTACATATAACGGTATTGAATAATTCACAGTAGCCCTTTCTCCTCTTGTATTGATATTGAAGATAACGGCATCGTTACTCAGCAAAACCGAAGCGTACATACCATTAGGAGAGTGAGTAGACAACGAAAAGGTCCTGAAATTGGTCGAAATCTGAAAGAGCGTTTCCCATCATCTTTCTTTTTGACCTTGTTAACTGGATGAAAAAAATCAAGAACATAAAAGTGTAACTATTCTATTTATTTTCCTTTGGTGTATATTGTTCATGAACCAGTAGTCCATCACACAAAGAAATGCAATATTTCAAAAGGCAACAAAGGTGGGTTGTTATCATACTCAATATCCTGCCGTAACAGATGAGAAACAAATCAAACTTATTATTTACAATTACCAAACGGCTTCGATAAACGGGTAAACAATGATCAGAAAACCAATTATTAATGAGAGACATTTAATACCAAGACAAAGAGGATTAACTAAACCTACTATGTCGTTTCCTTCCAACACCTGATACCCACTGGCGGTGCGTTACTCGTTACCACTGATGCCGCCATAATCTTCTTACATCCTGTGAAAGAGGAGCAATTGAGCATTCATTATTCTAAATCATAAAAAGAGTTGGATAACAAAAAATAAAGTATGGATCTGCAACTGGGGGATTCCAATTCGTACCAATCCTTAGGGGGAGGCCAATGGTAAAAATTCGTACCAAAACACCTGATACCCACTGGCGGTGCGTTACTCGTTACCACTGATGCCGCCATAATCTTCTTATATCCTGCGAAAGAGGAGCAATTGAGCATTCATTATTCTAGATCATAAAAAAGGTTGCAAAACAGAAAATAAAGTATGGATCTGCAACTGGGGAATTCCAATTCGTACCAACCCTTACGGGGAGGCCAATGGTAAAAATTTTCTTATCCTGCAAAATGAATAAAAAAAATAGGAAATCAACGCATTTCCATCGAAAGAAATTAGTACATACCAAAACAGCCCTAAAAGCCCTAATCAATCGGACTTAACACAACCCAAAAAACATAAGCAACACAATAAAACAGAAATGCAAGCAGGCACAGTCAATTAAATTAGAATTATTTACATCACACAGACCATTTTCTCGGCTTTTGGAGGAGCCGAGCGCTTTTTCCACAAATATAACGATGGAGAAGACGCACTAAAGTAACCAAGAGAAGCGATAATCGAGGAAAAGTAATTGAGGAACTCTGAAGCCTCAACACCCTTGAGAATTTCCGATTGAGATATCTCCACTGTATGCTTCAATGAATCAAACTCACTGGAGAAGAGGTTTTTCAGTTCAGAAATCGAGTTCATGCTTCTCAGAGGAGAGGGAGATTTCTTCACGAACCGCTCGCGGAATCACTGTCTTCCTTGCCTTTGGGTCTCGCTGAGAAGCCATTGAGAATCCTTCAGAAGATTGAGATGGAGCCTCGTTCGACGGTGGTTCAGAGTCGGCGATGTGAAGAAGGGGATTACAAACAGAGGATTCTGTGGTTCTTCGTAGTCTCTCTTCTGGAATTCCAGTGTTGGTATTTTTTTTTTTGTGCGTTAACTGGCGGGCACCGACGTGGGCTATGATTTTAAGATTAATTAATATTTTAAGTTTAAAAAAATTGTGATTGGATATGTTTTCTTTTTACGAATTAATAAACGATTGTAATAGTAAAGGAGGACACGTGGCAGCATTACGGTGAAACTACATTTAGAGGGTATATATGTCATATCGCATAGTTTGGGTATTTTTCTCTATTAGTTTTGAATAGTAGGTCCTTCATACGAAATAATGGAACTTTATTGGGCCTGAACACTAGTTTAAAATATTATCAGGGCCTGACTGATAATAAACCCTAAAATAAATTACTATTAGATTTGACTTGTGCATGCAGAGAGAAATGAACCCAGTAATTATTGGTCAAATCGCATGCTTACAATCCCTTTCTCTTCTTTTATGATCCGATCATTATTAGGTTCATCATTATAATAGCAATTATCGACAACACAAGTCGCAATAAATTGCTCAAATACCAATGTTGTTATTTAAATATGTTTGAAACGCAATGTTCTCCCCAGTCTGATTTTTCACGCTCACGTGCAATTAAAGGAAGGGAAGATTTCTGTTCAGGCCCTCCTAAACTTTTCATTTACCCGTCAGACCCTGTCAGAAAATAAATAAGTTTAAGAGACCTACTTTTTGTAATATCGAGTAAAGGACCCAAAAGTAGAATTTGACAAAAATACCCTTTGCTCCTTTTTTTCAGCGAAAGTCACGACGTGCTTTTTTGGTATTATATGAAGCGTTACTTTTACTTTATCATATGTTATACAGTTACAACATATTGTTACTTTGGAAAACAGATACATTATTTTTCAACAATATTGTGTTACTTTCCTACTGCAAAACGTTATCAACATAATTTTTTTCGAACTCATTTTTCTTACACTGAATCGAGCACAAAAAATCCGATTGACCCATCTAACCAATTTGACATGTCATGTTGGATTCATTATGATATTGACGATGCACAAGGTAGAATTTGCTTGTCTAATTAGGGTGCAAATTCGAAAACATAATGGTAAATCGAATCTAGATTTTGACATAAATTGCAAGTAATCGGTATAAATTCGAGGTACCCATGAGATATCGATGTCTATTTTACCTTATTGAGTCAATAACGCCGAGATTTATGTAGTTTTCACCCGTTTTAGTGTTGTTTGTTATTTTCGTTATATTCCCCCGATCCATTGCTTGTATACAGAATTTGTTATTTACGACAAACAAGGCGTTATTACCTTTCAGCGTCGTGTTACTTCTAAGTCAATATTTGTTATTAATCATAAGACATTTGTTATTTTTTGCTATGTTATAAGTATTTCTTTTTTACACGATTTAGGGCAAATATAGTATCCATTTCTTGCAACTAATCGGTATAAATTCGAGGTACCCATGAGAAATCGAGGTCTATTTTACCTTATTGAGTCAATAACGATGTGATTTATGCAGTTTTCATCTGTTTTTTTGTGTCGTTTGTGATTTTCGTTCTCTTTCTCCCGATCCATTGGTTGTATACAGAATGTGTTATTTACGATATACAAGGCGTTATTACATTTCAGCGACGTGTTACTTCTAAGTCAACATTTGTTATTAACAATAAGACATTTGTTATTTCTTGCTATGTTATAAGTATTTCTTTTTTACACGATTTAGGGAAAATATAATATCCGTTTCTTGTAACTAATCGGTATAAATTCGAGTTACCCATGAGAAATTGAGGTCTATTTTACCTTTTTGAGTCGATAACGACGTGATTTATGCAGTTTTCATTTGTCTTTTAGTGTCGTTTGTGATTTTCGTTCTTTTTATCCCAATCCATTATTTGTATACAGAATGTGTTATTTAGGACAAATAAGGCGTTATTACCTTTCAGTGTCATGTTATTTATCAGTCAACATTTGTTATTATCCTAAACACATTTGTTAGTTTTGTGAAACTTATCAACATTCATATGAAATCGACCATACATCCGGTCATAGCAACTGCAATCTTAGCAATTTCTTTGATTTGGGTTTATCACATGTAATAATATCGATAGTTGCCTTGGTTAAACCCATTTACAAATTAATATTGATTTCTCTGTTGCGGATCTCACGAGCGCGACGGTGTCGGGATGGAATCTTAAAATTTTGTCGACGCAAACAATAAAAGTATCCGTAGATCGAAGCATGTTTCTAGTTGAAAATGAAGGTAATACGCGTAGATTAGAGATACCCATAGCCTTAAAGTTTCTCGCGCCACCGTAGAATTTCTGAACTGTTCTGGCGGGATATTAAAAAATTTGTGGACAGATTAATGTGTACCCGTAAGGGTTTAATTGTTACCAATAGAGTGTTATTTGTTATAAAATTGCCGTCTATGCACTAGGGTTTCTGGATAATTTTTTATCGTCTATGCGCTAGGGTTTTTTTGGGTAGATTTTGGGGTTTAGGACTTACGGGTTCGAGGTTAAGATTAAGGGTTTACGACATGAAATTTTGGTAGAACGATACACGACTTGTGCAGGTATTTCTACAACCTTAGAAAATTATGGGGTTCGGGGTTTAGGGTTTAGGGTTTAGGGTTTCGAGCCTCCGATTTAGGGTTTTGAGCTTAGTATTTTGTGTTTGTGGTCTATAAATGTTTTTAGTACTTTAATGTTGACGTTTGAACATGTTCGTGGTGCAATTCATAATGTTATGTTCCATTGAAAGAAGTGATAGTCCATGTTTTGCAATGGAGGACTATATGTTTATATATCTATTGAGATCAACATTCATCTATTGACGTCAGATTCCGCCTAATGTGTCTTTTAAAGGAATGTGGTGATTAAACTTCATCAAATTATATATTTACATGAAAATCCATATTAAACATCCAAAATAAAATTGTATTTTTGTACGAATTAATCGAATATTGACATGGTACTGAACAACATTTATGAGGTATCAGTATTGATCAATGTGTTATTAATTGAGTTTGTGTTATTTTTACCTAACATGTGTTATTATTTCCAATTATTGTAGTACAATTTTGAGAAACTCCTTTAAATATTCTCTGACGGTCCAGAACTTTCTAGAATATTCTCAATGAAGTGTTTTTTTACATGTATATGTGTTATATTTGTTGGGTAAACTGTTACTCACTTAAAAAACGTTTTAGTCTTAGAGAAAGCTAAATTTTCTCAATTCGTCTTTATTAGTAAGACTCATCCGAAATTGTGGACGGAAAAACTTTATTCAGTCACAAACGCTGAGATTTATGCAGTTTTCATCTGTCTTTTAGTGTCGTTTGTGATTTTCATTTTATTCGTTCGATCCATTACTTGTATACAGAATGTGTTATTTACAACAAACAAGGCGTTATTACCTTCCAGCGATGTTTTACTTCTGTGTCAACATTTGTTATTATTCATAAGGCATTTGTTATTTTTTACTATGTTATAAGTATTTCTTTTTTACACGATTTGGGGAAAATATAATATCCGTCTTGCAACTAATCGGTATAAATTCGAGGTACCCATGAGAAATTGAGGTCTATTTTATCTTATTGAGTCAATAACGCGGAGATTTATGCGATTTTCATCTGGTTTTTAGTCTCGTTTGTGATTTTCGTTTTATTCCTTTCGATCCATTACCTGTATACAGAATGTGTTATTTACGACAAACAAGGCGTTATTACCTTTCAGCGATTTGTTACTTCTATATCAACATTTGTTATTATCCATAAGGCATTTGTTATTTTTTGCTATATTTGTTATTTCTGGCGATTAAAGCCGCAAATTAGATATACAAATCATACCCAGGATCAAATTAACAATAATTTCAACATATTAGGTCGTAAACTTTGATATTTTCGGCTACAGTCTCAACGATTTCTATTATTTGTGTTTATCAGTTTCTTTCTGTAATTAGCTTCCATAGATCTTTTGAAGATTTTTTTCAATCTCAACGATTTATGTTTATCATTTTGGCTACAATGTCAATGATTTCTGACGATTAAAGCTGCAAATTAGAAATACAAATCGAGCTTGAAGATTTTTTTTAGAGGATTCGAGCTTGCACCGAAAATCGCTCGTTGGAGAAGACGATGGCAAAGGTTTGTAAATTTCGCATCTGTTAGAGGGTATATATGTCATATCGCATAGTTTGGGTATTTTTCTCTAGGTAGGTCCTTCATACTAAATAATGGAACTTTATTGGGCCTGAACACTAGTTTAAAATATTATCAGGGCCTGACTGATAATAAACCCTCAAATAAATTACTATTAGATTTGCTTGTGCATGCAGAGAGAAATGAACCCAGTAATTATTGGTCAAATCGCATGCTTACAATCCCTTTCTCTTCTTTTATGATCCGATCATTATTAGGTTCATCATTATAATAGCAATTATCGACAACACAAGTCGCAATAAATTGCTCAAATACCAATGTTGTTATTTAAATATGTTTGAAACGCAATGTTCTCCCCAGTCCGATTTTTCACGCTCACGTGCAATTAAAGGAAGGGAAGATTTCTATTCAGGCCCTCTTAAACTTTTCACTTACCCGTCAGACCCTGTCAGAAAATAAATAAGTTTAAGAGACCTACTTTTTGTAATATCAAGTAAAGGACCCAAAAGTAGAATTTGACAAAAATACCCTTTGCTCCTTTTTTCCAGCGAAAGTCACGACGTGCTTTTTTGGTATTGTATGAAGCGTTACTTTTACTTTATTATATGTTATACAGTTACAACATATTTGTTACTTATGAAAACAGAAACATTATTTTTCAACAATATTGTGTTACTTTGCTACTGCAAAACGTTATCAACATAATTTTTTTCGAACTCATTTTTCTTACACCGAATCGAGCACAAAAAATCCGATTGACCCATCCAACCAATTTGACATGTCATGTTGGATTCATTATGATATTGACGATGCACAAGGTAGAATTTGCTTGTCTAATTAGGGTGCAAATTCGAAAACATAATGGTAAGTCGAAACTAGATTTTGACATAAATTGCAAGTAATCGGTATAAATTCGAGGTACCCATGAGATATCGATGTCTATTTTACCTTATTGAGTCAATAACGCCGAGATTTATGTAGTTTTCACCCGTTTTTAGTGTTGTTTGTTATTTTCGTTATATTCCCCCGATCCATTGCTTGTATACAGAATTTGTTAACGACAAACAAGGCGTTATTACCTTTCAGCGTCGTGTTACTTCTAAGTCAACATTTGTTATTAATCATAAGACATTTGTTATTTTTTTTTATGTTATAAGTATTTCTTTTTTACACGATTTAGGGCAAATATAGTATCCATTTCTTGCAGCTAATGGTTATAAATTCGAGGTACCCATGAGAAATCGATGTCTATTTTACCTTATTGAGTCAATAACTACGTGATTTTTGCAGTTTCATATGTTTTTTAGTGTTGTTTGTGATTTTCGTTCTCTTTCTCCCGATCCATTGGTTGTATACAGAATGCGTTATTTACGATATACAAGGCGTTATTACATTTCAGCGACGTGTTACTTCTAAGTCAACATTGTTATTAAGCATAAGACATTTGTTATTTTTTGTTATGTTATAAGTATTTCTTTTTTACACGATTTAGGGGAAATATATGTGGCGACCCTACTTCCTAATTAGAATAATTGGCGGATTTCCGCAACGAAAGTCGCGGAGGACCCGATTTATTAAAAACTTTTTAAAGAAAATAATATATAAACTAAGTCGGGTCTACAAAAGTGCGTTGATATAATACAACGGGCCGAAGCCCCAGAAATCAAAACCCGACTAGACTATCCTATGCCTCTCCACAGGTCGCGTCCCATGTACCGCTCCGCCCTCAAAAGCCAGTGGAGTCACCGCCGCCAGCGAGCCTATATCTCAACCCTGACACCCATCGGTGTCGGGCTCAGTCCCAACTGAAAAATATAACCCTGAGCAAAAATGCCCAGTAGGTGGCAGCAAAACATGTAATGCATATGCGTGCGTGCACTCAACCCAATCCCATGTCCTCACACATGAAATATGCACGCTCAACCTATTACACATATCAATACATAACAGGGCCCTCGGCTAGACTCAGTACCCACGCGCGCAATGGCAAGGTACGTAATAATCATGCGGTAGCCCACGCCGGCCATACCGGTCGCTCCTTCCGCACACAATCTCAACCCGGCGACTTTTCCCCGAGTGGCCTACCACCAACCCGAGTAGACAGGCATCTCACATCTGTCGGCCGTCCCTGAGCCAAATAATATCCGGTGGTGTGCACCTCGGGTGGCTCAATCCCGAGTAGATGGGTGTCGCAAACCCCCTCTCCCACCAGGTGCTTTATCGAGTCTAAACCTGACTACCAACATCGGTAACTCTACCCCACTCATCCGACACCATAAGGCGTCCCCGTATGGATACAGTACAACAATCTCTCGCACGTGTATGTCTATGCACACATCATCAATCACATAAGCACAAGGTTGTAAATAGTATAACTCGTAAAATATTATACTATATTAAAATCCAACACTAGGCCGACGGTTTTAAAATCCCAAAATATTATTTATAATTTTAAAATATGGGTTGACCCTAATTATAAATCATAATACGAAAATATTTTATTTAAAAATTGATTTGGGCTTAAAATGATTTTATTTAAAGTATTTGGGGCCTAAAATAGGGCAAAAGCCCAAAATCACATCGCTGGTGAAAGCCCAAGTCAACATTCGCCCGAAACTCACATATAAGAGCTTCAACGCGCGAAACGATCGGGTCAACACCCGATTCGCGAAATCACTCACAGTGTTTCGCACGTCGTCAGATTTAAAATTTGGTCGACCCGAAACTCAACGAGTCAAAATCCGAATTCGCACAACCATCGCCGAAATCGCAAACCGTTCGATTAGGTCCGCGAAACCTAATTTGAGCCCGCGAAACCCGATTTGAGCCCGCGAAAAGCCTGACTCTCTCACAGGAATCACCTGCGAATTAAGGCCGGCCCGCGAAACTCGGAATCGGCCCGCGAACTATCTCACAACCAACGAAACGACTTCAGCCCGCGAAATTCAATTTCTGGCCCGCGATACTCGTTTTCACTCACCCACCTTAAATCAATTAGGCCCGCGAAACTCTTCCTTAGCCCGAAATTTCAATCGGCCAATTTCCTATTATAATCGCCCGAAACTCGTCTAACACCAATTCGCATAACTTAGACTCAATCGAAACCAATAATCACTCGAAACTCAAAATCCCACTACTACTAATTCATCGAAACTCAATTTCGTACCAAAACCCTAAAATTTCCAGAATTTCTAATATGTTCTTCGTCGAACAAACACATAATTTAAATCGTCCAGTCCAAGAACTCATATATTGAGTTCGAATTCACGTCAAAACACATAGCAAACATACAACGAAAATTATTAAAATCGTAAAACTTAAAAATATAATTTCGAATGGCCTTCCAATCGAATTTTAGCAACTTTACGGAATGTAATACACTTTAAAAGGGTTTGTAGGGGTATACACAACCTACCTCACGTCCTTAGCTGTATTTGATAAATTCTTAAGTGGGAATTAGCTTGAACTTGCCCGAATTCTACTCCTTCCTCGTTTCCTCTTGCTTCGGTTCAATGAAAATTCATTAATCATGTAACATGTTAGATATATCGGCTAGTAAAAGATTCATACGTTTAGATGAATTTCTTACCTCCTTAGTATAGTTCAGAAATAATTTCCTAAGTTGAATCACTCGATCGAGCTTGCCAAAATGTCCCCCAGCTTCGTTTCTCTCCTTTCTCACATGTGTGGTTTTATTACTAATATGTCTCTCCCAAAGTAAAGAAGATGTTGATAAGCTTAGACGTGTTTTACCCTTCCCCTTAAGAAATCTATCAATTCGAATTAGGCTTGTACAATTCTAATTGGTCACACAAGGTGGTGAACTCTCAATTCAAAGCAGGTGAACAAATACACCGTTACTTATCCTTAATTGGTTAAGAAAGTGCTAATTATTATTTGTTTGGGCCTTACTTATTTAATTGGGCTGAAATTTTATTTGATCTAATTTATTTCTTGAGCCTCCTAGCTTTCTCGGCCCAATTAATATTTTCCAGCTTGCTTTTGAAAAATTCATTTAGTCCGAAAATTAATTCCATTAATTTCGAACATTACAAAAATAATCCCGTATTAATTTCACGGGTATTACAATATAATATCCGTTTCTTGTTACTAATCGGTATAAATTCGAGTTACCATGAGAAATTGAGGTCTATTTTACCTTATTGAGTCGATAACGACGTGATTTATGCAGTTTTCATCTGTTTTTTTAGTGTCGTTTGTGATTTCCGTTCTTTTTATCCCAATCCATTATTTATATACAGAATGTGCTATTTAGGACAAATAAGGCGTTATTACGTTTCAGTGTCATGTTATTTATCAGTCAACATTTATTATTATCCTAAAGACATTTGTTAGTTTTGCGAAACTTATCAACATTCATATGAAATCGACCATACATCCGGTCATACCAACTGCAATCTTAGCAATTTCTTTGATTTGGGTTTATCACATGTAATAATATCGATAGTTGCCTTGGTTAAACCCATTTACAAATTAATATTGATTTCTCTGTTGCGGATCTCACGAGCGCGATGGTGTCGGGACGGAATCTTAAAATTTTGTCGACGCAAACAATAAAAGTATCTGTAGATCGAAGCATGTTTCTAGTTGAAATTGAAGGTAATACACGTAGATTCGAGAGACCCATAGCCTTAAAGTTTCTCGCGCCACCGTAGAATTTCTAAATTCTTCGGCGGGATATTAAAAAATTTTTTGGACAGTTTAATGTGGTACCCGTAAGGTTTAATTGTTACCAATAGAGTGTTATTTGTTATGAAATTGCCGTCTATGCACTAGGATTTCTCGATAATGTGTTATCGTCTATGCGCTAGGGTTTTTGGGTAGTTTTTGGGGTTTAGGGCTTACGGGTTCGAGGCTAAGATTAAGGGTTTACGAGATGAAACTTTGGGAGAACGATCCACGACTTGTGCAGGTATTTCTACAACCTTAAAAAACTTTTGGGTTCGGGGTTTAGGGTTTAGGGTTTAGGGTTTCGGGCCTCGGATTTAGGGTTTTGAGCTTAGTATTTTGGGTTTGTGGTCTATAAAATTAGTACTTTAATGTTGACGTTTGAACATGTTCGTGGTGCAATTCATAATGTTATGTTCCATTGAAAGAGGTAATAGCCTATGTTTTGCAATGGAGGACTATATATTTATATATCTAATGAGATCAACATTCATCTATTGAAATCAAATTTCGCCTAATGTGTCTGTTAAAGGAATGTGGTGATTAAACTTCATCAAATTATATATTTACATGAACATTCATATTAAACATCCAAAATAAAAGTGTATTTTTGTCGAAATTAATCGAATTATTGACGTGGTACTGAACAACATTTATGTGGTATCAGTATCAATCAATGTGTTATTAATTGAGTTCGCGTTGTTTTTTTTTACCTAACATGTGTTATTATTTCCAATTAATGTAGTACAATTTTGAGGAAGTCCAGTAAATACTCTCTGACAATTCTGTTAAATGCTCTGACGGTCAAAACCTTCTAGATTAATCTCAATGAAGTGTTTTTTGTACATGTATATGTGTTATATTTGTTGGGTAAACTGTTACTCACTTAAAAAACGTTTTACTCTTAGAGAAAGCTAAATTTTCTCAATTCGTCTTTACTAGTAAGACTCATCTGAAATTGAGGACGGAAAAACTTTATTCAGTCACAAACGTTGAGATTTATGCAGTTTACATCTGTTTTTTAGTGTCGTTTGTGATTTTCATTTTATTCCATTCGATCCATTACTTGTATACAGAATGTGTTATTTACAACAAACAAGGCGTTATTACCTTTCAGCGATGTGTTACTTCTATGTCAACATTTGTTATTATCCATAAGGCATTTGTTATTTTTTACTATGTTATAAGTATTTCTTTTTTACACGATTTGGGGAAAATATAATATCCGTTTCTTGCAACTAATCGGTATAAATTCGAGGTACCCATGAGAAATTGTGGTCTACTTTATCTTATTGAGTCAATAATGCGGAGATTTATGCAGTTTTCATCTGTTTTTTAGTGTCGTTTGTGATTTTCGTTTTATTCCTTTCGATCCATTACCTGTATACAGAATGTGTTATTTACGACAAACAAGGCGTTATTACCTTTCAGCGATTTGTTATTATCCATAAGGCATTTGTTATTTTTTGCTATATTTGTTATTTCTGACGATTAAAGCTGCAAATTACATATACAAATCATACCCACGATCAAAGTAACAATAATTTCAACATATTAGGTCATAAACTTTGTATTTTCGGCTACAGTCTCAACGATTGCTGTTATTTATGTTAATCAGTTTCTTTCTGTAATTAGCTTCAATAGATTTTTTCAAGATTTTTTTCAATCTCAACTATTTATGTTTATCATTTTCGGCTACAATGTCAACGATTTCTGACGATTAAAGCTGCAAATTAGAAATACAAATCGAGCTTGAAGATTTTTTTTAGAGGATTCGAGCTTGCACCGAAAATCGCTCGTTGGAGAAGACGATGGCAAAGGTTTGTAAATTTCGCATCTGTTAGAGGGTATATATGTCATATCGCATAGTTTGGGTATTTTTCTCTATTAGTTTTGAATAGTAGGTCCTTCATACTAAATAATGGAACTTTATTGGGCCTGAACACTAGTTTAAAATATTATCAGGGCCTGACTGATAATAAACCCTCAAATAAATTACTATTAGATTTGACTTGTGCATGCAGAGAGAAATGAACCCAGTAATTATTGGTCAAATCGCATGCTTACAATCCCCTTCTCTTCTTTTATGATCCGATCATTATTAGGTTCATCATTATAATAGCAATTATCGACAACACAAGTCGCAATAAATTGCTCAAATACCAATGTTGTTATTTAAATATGTTTGAAACGCAATAATTTCTCCCCGGTCCGATTTTTCATGCTCACGTGCAATTAAAGGAAGGGAAGATCTCTGTTCAGGCCCTCCTAAACTTTTCATTTACCCGTCAGATCCTGTCAGAAAATAAATAAGTTTAAGAGACCTACTTTTTGTAAAAATCGAGTAAAGGACCCAAAAGTAAAATTTGACAAAAATACCCTTTGCTCCTTTTTTCCAGCGAAAGTGACGACGTGCTTTTTTGGTATTATATGAAGCGTTACTTTTACTTTATTACATGTTATACAGTTACAGCATATTGTTACTTTGGAAAACAGATACGTTATTTTTCAACAATATTGTGTTACTTTGCTACTGCAAAATGTTATCAACATAATTTTTTTCGAACTGATTTCTCTTACACTGAATCGAGCACAAAAAAATCCGACTGACCCATCTAACCAATTCGACATGTCATGTTGGATTCATTATGATATTGACGATGCACAAGGTAGAATTTGCTTGTCTAATTAGGGTGCAAATTCGAAAACATAATGGTAAATCGAATCTAGATTTCGACATAAATTGCAAGTAATCGTATAAATTCGAGGTACCCATGAGAAATCGATGTCTATTTTACCTTATTGAGACAATAACGCCGAGATTTATGTAGTTTTCATCCGTTTTTAGTGTCGTTTGTGATTTTCGTTATATTACCCCGATCCATTGCTTGTATACAGAATTTGTTATTTACGACAAACAAGGCGTTATTACCTTTCAGCGACGTCTTACGTCTAAGTCAACATTTGTTATTAATCATAAGACATTTGTTATTTTTTGCTATGTTATAAGTATTTCTTTTTTACACGATTTAGGGCAAATATAGTATCCATTTCTTGCAACTAATCGGTATAAATGCGAGGTACCCATGAGAAATCGAGATCTATTTTACCTTATTGAGTCAATAACGACGTGATTTATGCAGTTTCATATGTTTTTTAGTGTCGTTTGTGATTTTCGTTCTTTTTCTTCCGATCCATTGGTTGTATACAGAATGTGTTATTTACGACAAACAAGGCGTTATTACCTTTACGTGTTACTTTTAAGTCAACATTTGTTATTAACCATAAGACATTTGTTATTTTTTGCTATATTATAAGTAGTTCTTTTCTACACGATTTAGGGAAAATATAATATCCGTTTCTTGCAACTAATCGGTATAAATTTGAGGTACCCATGAGAAATTGATGTCTATTTTACCTTATTGAGAATAACGACGTGATTTATGCAGTTTTCCTCTGTTTTTTAGTGTCGTTTGTGATTTTCGTTCTTTTTATCCCGATCCATTATTTGTATATAGAATGTGTTATTTACGACAAACAAGGCGTTATTACGTTTCAGTTTGTGTTATTTCTGAGTCAACATTTGTTATTATCCTTAAGCCATTTGTTATTTTTGTGAAACTTATCAACATTCATATGAAATTGACGATAATTTCAACATATACGGTCGTAGCAACTGCAATCTTAGCAATTTCTTTGATTTGGGTTTATCACATGTAATAATATCGATAGTTGCCTTGGTTAAACCCATTTACAAATTAATATTGATTTTGCGGATCTCACGACCGCGACGGTGTCAGGACGGAATCTTAAAATTTTCTCGACGCAAACAATAAAAGTATCTGTAGATCGAAGCATGTTTCTAGTTGAAATTGAAGGTAATACACGTAGATTCGAGAGACCCATAACCATAAAGTTTCTTGCACCACCGTAGAATTTCTAAATTCTTCGGCGGGATATTAAAAAAATTTCTGGATAGTTTAATGTGGTACCCGTAAGGGTTTAATTGTTACCAATAGAGTGTTATTTGTTATACAATTGCCGTCTACGCACTAGGATTTCTCGATAATGTGTTATCGTCTATGCGCTAGGGTTTTTGGGTAGTTTTTGGGGTTCAGGGCTTACGGGTTCGAGGCTAAGATTAAGGGTTTACGACATGAAATTTTGGGAGAACGATCGACGACTTGTGCAGGTATTTCTACAACCTTAAAAAAATTTTGGGGTTCGGGGTTTAGGGTTTAGGGTTTCGGGCCTAGGATTTAGGGTTTTGAGCTTAGTATTTTGGGTTTGTGGTCTATAAAATTAGTACTTTAATGTTGACGTTTGAACATGTTCGTGGTGCAATTCATAATGTTATGTTCCATTGAAAGAGGTAATAGCCTATGTTTTGCAATGGATGACTAATTATTTATATATCTAATGAGATCAACATTCATCTATTGACATCAAATTTCGCCTAATGTGTCTGTTAAAGGAATGTAGTGATTAAACTTCATCAAATTATATATTTACATGAACATTCATATTAAACATCCAAAATAAAAGTGTATTTATGTACTAAATTAATCGAATTATTGACGTGGTACTGAACAACATTTATGTGGTATCAGTATCAATCAATGTGTTATTAATTGAGTTCGCGTTGTTTTTTTTTTTACCTAACATGTGTTATTATTTCCAATTAATGTAGTACAATTTTGAGGAAGTCCAGTAAATACTCTCTGACAATTCTGTTAAATTCTCCGACGATCAGAACCTTCTAGAATAATCTCAATGAAGTGTTTTTTGTACATGTATATATGTTATATTTGTTGGGTAAACTGTTACTCACTTAAAAAACGTTTTAGTCTTAGAGAAAGCTGTTAGGAATATTTTAAAAGTGTCCAAAATATTGTTCTAAGTCTTGTAATTTCTTTACGATGTATTATCTTATGTATTTGGGTTGTGTTTGTAATGGGCTTGTTAGGGGCCCAATAAGCTTAAATACCTCTCAAGGTATTTAAGCTTAAACCCTAACAAGCATTAATCAAGTTTTCCATTTGCAAAACCCTCACGTATTCAACACTAAACCTCTATAGCACATTATTCACATATTACGAAGGTTAAATCTGTTGAAGTGTTCTTGGATAATCTGGAATTACAAGTGGTATCAGAGCAAGTGTGTAGGTGAGGAAACTTCATTTCGAGCTTTAAAGAATTTAGCAGGGTGAGTTCTTGCGTGGTAGTTCATTCTCTGCCGCAAAGCTCAGACTCACGTGTATCAACTTTTCTCGGAGATATTCTGTTTTTATTAAGGCAAGTCTGTGTAGCTTTCAGTTCTGAGCTATCAAAATTGGCTTTCGTGGAGGCTGTGTCAGATTTGTTGGATTTCTGTCTAAAACATTGAAGAACAGCTCTGTTTCTCAGTCTGTTCTTGAGTTTGCGCACGGAATTTCTTTTGGGAACTAGGTTTGCGAACTCAAGTATTTCTTTCGTTTTGCGGCTCATTCATTTCACAAGGCGTCTTTGCAATCCTAAGTTCACACACTTGGCTTGCGGGTTTTCAAGTTTGCGCATCGGCACTTCGCAAAGCTCTACTTTGCGAGTTCGAGGTCACCAAGCCGTCAGATTCTCGAAGATCAACGTCTCAGGATTTTCTTCACTTTGCGTTCTCCGGTCCACTTTGCGAATTGGAAACACTTTGCGACCTCTTGACTCTTTGCGAACTCACAACTGCTTTGCGAACCCAGGACAGTTTGCGATCTCATTTAATCACTGTGCGAACTTTGCTCACTTTGCGAACTCCAGCTTATTTTGCGAATTCAAAGCACTTTGCGAACTCAAGTTTACTTCGCGAATTCAACACACTTTGCGATATCTTGACACTTTGCGAACTCACAACAACTTTGCGAACCTTACTCACTTTGCGAACCTTATCAACTTTGCGAACTCACATATCTATTCGCAAAGTAACACGTCACTTCTTCAATTCGCAAAATTCAATTCCAACTTTCCTCAAATTACACGTCAACGATCATATCCAAAACATAAGCAATGGACTCTTTCAGCATGGGAAATGATGTTAGACCTCCCATCATCCGACATGGAGAGTACGCAGTCTGGAAGAGAAGATTCATCAACTTCATAGAAAGCAAGGACAATTCTGAAAATCTACTAGAATCTATTTACAATGGACCTACACAGTATTGGACCATAATTCCCGCCACTACTGACACCACCCCTGCAAGAGAGGAACAGAGAATCTTGTAAACTACTGATCAATGCAATGATGAAGAAAAACTGCGACTAAAGGCAGATAAAGTGGCGAAATCATACATGATGCAAGCCATTCCCAATGACATTTTGATGCAACTCGAATGTGGTGAGAGCGCAAAAGAAATGTGGGATGCTCTTCGAATTATGATGCAGGGGACAGAAGTCAATACAATGGCAAGAATGGCAAACACACTCATCTCGTATGACCGCTTTCATGCTAACAAAGGGGAACTCTCCAAGAACCTTCCATCGATTTCTTATTCTTTTAAATGAGCTAAAGATGAATGGAGTCACAAAAAGTGTAATGGAAATCAATATCAAATTCTTAGGATCACTTCATCCAGAATGGGAGGCTACTGCAATTATGATAAGACAGATGAACGACCTAACTAAAGTTAGCATTCATACATTATTCGACTACCTCAATCAACATTCCAATCATGTGGAGAAACGAAGGGAGGAAATCAAACCAATAGGAAGCGAATCGCTTGCTCTTATGACTGAACGATCATCAAGAAAACAATTCAAGGACAAAGAAATTATCCAGTCATCACAAGTTAAGGAGGGAGAAGACTCTGGTTCTGATGATGAATCCAAGGATCTTACCAAACATCCAGACCAGGAAATCACCCTCAAAGATCTTGCTAAGCAACTCGCTCTAGTCTCGAATTTCGTGCAGAGGAAATATTATAAGAAGACTGGTTCCTCCTCCAATCGTCAAAGAACTTCCTCCAACTCTAAAGGAAAGACTCAGGATAAGGACAACAACTCTGAAACTCCTCAACAAGGCGGCAAATGCTTCAACTGCGGCAAGAATGGACACTTTGCCAGAGAGTGCAGAATGCCCAAGAAAAAGGACGTTAACTATTATCGCAGAAAAGTTCAATTAGCTGAACAAAAAGAAAAGGGCTGGTCTTAATGGCAGAAGAGGATCATTGGCTTGAAGATACCTCAGACAGCGAGAATGAGAACGTGGCACTGATGGCCAAACTAGATGAAGAAGAAGATGGAGCTGGAGCTGAAGGTAGCGAGTCAGACAGGGAAACTTCTAACAATTCAGACATAGTGGAGGTAAGTGAAGCAGATTATGATTCCTTACTTAAGATGAAAAATGAATTTTTATCCTTATATAAATCTAACAAATCTGGGAAAAAGAAAATCAAAGAACTTGAAACTAACTTAGAGAAAAATTTAGCCGTATTAGATAAGTTTAGATATGATTATGCATGTGAGAAGAATCGTGTAATTGTGGCAAATGAAAAAATTGCTAAGCTAGAAATACAAGTGCAAAAATCCGAAGCTAAAGCCAAGGATTTAGAAAAGGAAATGAAATCTCATAGAGATCATGCAATGGATGCTACAATTAAATATGACTTACTAAGTAAAGAACGGGAAAGACTGTACTCCAAAATAAAAAATTGGAGGACGTCTTAACCCGACGAGATCAGTCAGAACAAACGATCTTCTTGAACAAACCCGCTAACGTTGATTTTTATAATCCCCATAAAGGACTAGGTTTTGAAAACCCATGCAAGTTAAAACTAGGCATATCAAAATCACCTTATCTATATGATCTCAAATTCATGCAGACAGGTTGCCTGGCCAATCTTATGCATTTTGTCAGTGAAGATGAGACATCAACACACACTAAAACTCAAACATCACTTAACTACACAGAATTAAATGATAGCTATAAAGTAAGAAGTTGTCCAGCAATAACAGAATTTGAATCAGATATTCCACGTCCAAATGAAGAAGAAACCTCAGGTGGTTCGGAAAATACGACACCGATGGTTACATATGCCACAGGATATATGCCTGATTGCATAAAGAAAATCAGTGATCTTCACTCCACTATCGAAAACGAGAGAAAGTCATTTGGTGAAGAAAGGCAGAAACTTCTTCAGGAAATATCTTCACTCAAAGAAAAAATAAGATTACACACAATTTCATACACCTTAGTTTCGCATGACAAAATTTCCTGCACTAATACATTGAAATTTTCAGGACCCACAAAAGAGCCATTGAAGAGGCAAGTATGGGTTGAAAAGGAAGATATCTTGAAGGAGACTTGTGATCTCAATACACCTTTTGTCATTGAGTTTTTCCTCCCAAAACTTTTGTACCTTCTTTATGTCGCAGTGTATCGAAAAAATTGTCTTCTATTAAAAAACAAAGCTTTCCTCGCTTGATCATGTCACCAAGCAAATGCACAAAACAATTCCTAAAAATAAAAATACAAAGTTAAGACACGAATCAAAACCAAAAGCTATCAAAAAACCTATGCACAAATGGGTTCCAAAGCTTCAGACTGTAGAGACACAAATCCCAACCCTAGAAATAACTAGTGACTCTAAGTCATCCACCAACAAAGGAAAATCTAGGGAATCTAAACGGACTAATAAATATAATAGAGGTGGACCCATATTTCAATGGGTACCTAAAACCCTCTAGTTTCTATTTTGCAGGCCCTTCATGTGTGGTACTTAGATTCTGGTTGCTCCACACACATGACTGGGACAAAGGAACTGTTGAGCAACTACGTTGATAGACCAGGAGGACTAGTACGGTTTGGCAATAGCAATGGAGCCAGAATCCTTGGTTATGGCGATCTCATATGCAATAGACTCACAATTAAACAAGTTTCGTACGTTGAAGGACTGACACACAATCTCTTATCAATAGGACAGTTCAGTGACTTTGGACTCCAAGTTGTGTTTCTAAAGAAAACTTGCAAAATTCTCAATGCCAATGGTGAAGAACTTCTCACTCGAACTCGCAAGACAAATCTTTACACCATTGATATTAGAACTGTCAAACCAAAGACTGATATCTGCCTAATCTCCAAAGCAACTTCAATTCAAATGACCTATGGCACCAACGATTATCCCATCTTAACTTCAAGACTCTCAACAAGCTGTCAATCAACAAACTAGCTGTTGGACTACCACCACTGAAGTACCAAAAAGAGCATATGTGCTCTGCTTGTGAGAAAGGAAAAATGAAGAGAGCTTCACATCCTACAAAGCACACATCATCCACTCAACATCCTCTAGAGCTCTTACACATGGATCTGTGTGGCCCGATGCGAACTGAAAGCATAAGTGGAAAGCGGTATATGCTGGTTATCGTCGACGACTTTTCCCGATTTACTTGGTTACGTTTCTTACGAACTAAATCAGAGACAGTAGAACATATTCCAAATCTAATCAGAACAACACAGAACCTACTTCAGAGAAATGTTCAAATAGTTAGATCAGACAATGGAACAGAATTCAAGAATCAACAGCTCAGTGACTTCTACGAATCCATAGGAATTACTCAACAGTTTTCTACTATCTACACACCTCAACAAAATGGGGTTGTTGAAAGGCGAAATCAAACACTCGTAGAGGCTGCCCGAACAATGATCATCCAATCATCACTACCTCATTTCCTTTGGGCTGAAGCAATGAATACTGCTTGCTATACACAGAATCGCACAAACATTCATCTAAGATTTGGTAAGACGCCCTATGAACTTATAAATGGAAGACTGCCCAACATTGCCCATTTTCGAATTTTTGGATGCAAGTGCTTCGTCGCCAACGACCGCGAAGACAAGTCCAAGCTCGATCCAAAAGCAACTGAAGGAATCTTCGTAGGCTACTCTACGCAATCTAAGGCATACAGGATATTTCTCAGAAACAGAAGGATGATCATTGAAAGTATAAATGTCACCTTTGATGAGGGACTCGAACCTTCTACTGGACATAGCAGTTTGGGACGAGTATCTAGCACACCACACCCTTATTCATTCTCATACAGAAGAAGGAGAATGTTCGTCAGATGCATCTGAACGGAACTCTTCAGAACCGGGATCCGACAAAGCAACTGACTATTCTAGACATAGCAATCCCACATGCTCCACTCGCCTAACTCAAGAGGAACTGGATCTGGATCTACTTTTTGAACATATCGATATCTCTCAAAATCCGAAAAAACCACCCACCAATTCCATTCCAAATACTGAATCCAGCCCTAGTTCATCAACTCATAATTCAGAACCCACTCCTGACCAGACAATTCCTCCCTCAGATGCAGAAGGCTCGATCAACCGTAACAACAACGCAAACAGATGCCTCCTCTTCAAACTCACCAGGCAACACTACCGTGTCTGCAATCGACTATCCACTCAGTGAGGAATCCCAAATAGACGAAACGACATTACCCCACGAAAAGAAATGGATACGACATCATCCTACAGATCAAATAATAGGAGATCCAATACAGGAGTAACGACTAGAAGAACACATTCAAATGAATGTAATTTCACCTGTTTCTTGAGCCAAACGGAACCTAAACGAGTAGTTGATGCACTACAGGATCCCAACTGGATAGTGGCTATGCAAGAGGAGATTAATCAATTCGAACGTCTCAAAGTATGGAACTTAGTTCCTCGTCCAAAAGGGAAGACTGTGATCGGACAAAGTGGGTATTTAAAAACAAAAAGGATGAAGATGGTGTTGTAATTCGAACAAAGCCAGGCTCGTTGCTAAGGGATATAATCAACAGGAAGGGATTGATTACGATGAAACGTTTGCCCCTGTAGCCAGAATCGAAGCTATTCGGTTATTCCTTGCATACGCCGCACATAAAGATTTTACAGTCTATCAAATGGACGTAAAAACAGCCTTCTTGAACGGAATTCTGAAAGAAGAAGTGTATGTGTCACAGCCAGACGGATTTCTCAATGCTGATCATCCCGACTTTGTTTACAAACTCGACAAATCACTGTACGGTCTTAAACAAGCTCCAAGGGCCTGGTATGAGGTGCTCTCCGACTTTCTTATCTCTTCAGGCTTCACTAAAGGGAAAATTGACACTACATTGTTCGTAAAGAAAAATGATTCTGATATCATGCTTGTGCAAATCTACGTGGATGATATCATTTTTGGCTCTACTAATCCTAAACTTTGTGAAGAATTTAGCATTCTGATGCAATCGCAATTTGAAATGAGTATGATGGGAGAAATGTCATTCTTCCTCGGACTACAAATCAAACAACTTCAGGATGGGATCTTCATCAATCAGTCAAAGTACATCCACGATATTCTCAGAAAATATGGGATCGACAAGAGCAAATCATCGAGCACACCTATGTCCACCTCATGCTCACTGGATGCAGATCACCTTGGTGAACCTGTAGATATTACTCATTACAGAGGGATCATTGGATCACTGCTCTACCTCACTGCCAGTCGACCAGATATCTTATTGTCTACATGTCTATGTGCTCGATTTCAAGCTAATCCCAAGGAGTCGCACCTTCATGCTGTCAAAAGAATCTTGAAGTATTTAAAAGGAACACCAGACCTTGGACTGTGGTATCCTAAAAACTCAAGTATGAAACTAATAGGCTATTCTGACGCAGATTTTGCAGGATGCAGACTGGACAGGAAAAGCACTTCTGGACATATGCAATTCCTAGGCGATAAACTTGTATGTTGGGCCTCAAAGAAACAAAATTGTGTGTCAACTTCCACGGCGGAAGCAGAATACGTCACTGCAGCAAGTTGCTGCTCACAAATTTTGTGGATCAGAACTCAGCTACGGGACTACGGGTTTGATCTAAATAAAATTCCTATTTACTGTGATTCCAAGAGTGCTATCGCAATTACCTGTAATCCTGTACATCACTCACGCACTAAGCACATAGATCTTCGCTATCACTTCATAAAGGACCATGTAGAAAGAGGCATAATAGAAATGTACTTTGTCAATACAGAGCTTCAACTAGCCGATTTGCTTACAAAAGCATTGGATGAAAAATGCTTCCAATTCTTAGTTGCAAAATTAGGAATGTTGAACCTCAATTTTTAATCTCGATTATGCCTTCCTACAGTTCAATATTTATCTATTTGCTATGTTTCACTTCTCTTATTCTGTGTGTGTTTATTATGTTAACCATTTATTTAGGACTTTAGTTTTTAAGTTTTTAATTTTCAATAAATTGTTTCTTGTGTCCAATAAGTCGATGTAGCGCCAATGCTGATGGCGTTACATCGAGGGGGAGAAATGCTATATCTATGCATCGAGGGGGAGTAAGTGAACTCATCAATAGTTTATTTTTAAGATACTCGATAGGCATTATCAATCATTTAATTTTTAAGATAATCGATAGGCATTGCATCTAGGGGGAGTTTTTCTACAAAAACGTAAAATTTGTTCAAAACACGAACAACTCTCTCAAACACATAATACGCAGATAACTCTTAAAAATTCTTCAAAACACGAACAACTCTCTCAAACACATAATACGCAGATAACTCTTAAAAACTCATATGCCTGATGAAGACCCAAAGCAGAACAGCAAGTAAAACGACGAATAAGCTCAAAAGAAGAAAATCTCAATAACCAGCATATCCAAATTATGCTCAAAGTTACGTCTTAACTCTGCATGTTCCTCGAGCTTCTTCTCTTCTTCCTGCTTCTGC
>JAPQWV010001254.1:0-103000 GCA_027422505.1 Craterostigma plantagineum
TAAAAATCCACACACCAAAGAACGAAAACAGTGGTAACTCAACATCGATGAGTGGAGATCCCACTAACTTGGTTCAATGAGACAACTAACCCGTGATTAGTTCAGTAGTATACTTGGAAACGAAGAAAGTCCATTCTCGACAGCTCCCCAAGTAATTTCCTGATGACCTGTGGTTAGGGTAAGCACTTATGCTTTAATGATGGCTATACCAAAGTGGTGGAGTATTTCGGGATACTCCAGGATTAAGTCCTAATATTCGGTCACCTATATAAGTGTGAAGTGGGGCCGCTTCAATGGAAAACACTTATGAATAGGAGGTATGGTCCACGGCCAAAACGGACACAACGTGAGAATAAAAAATAGATAAGATTCATCACCGTGTGTATACTTTTGTCTTGGTTTACACAAAAAACCGACAGTTCAAGACATCACGTTCACTGAGCAGCGTGTAAATCCGATAGTATTTCGCTAGGGAAGGTTCAAAGCCACAAGCTACCTATTCCGATGCAGTGATGGGTCGTCGGGACTTTCTTGCAAGAGTCAGCATGCATTGCATTTACATTTTTATTCATATGGGAGATTGTTGGGTTTTAAGCCCAAATGGGCCAATGGCCCAAGTGTGGGTAATTAGCCCACTAAGAGAAGAGCTGAAACGATTTTATTAAATCGAGAAGATGTCGGTCATCGAAACGAGAAATCGTTTAAAGATTACGAATCCACGTTTCGAGACGAATCTAACTAACATAAATTTGATCAAAACCGATATCAGGTGAATGAGAAATTAATTAGTAAAGCCAGCCCAAATAAAATAAATAATGGAATTAAAAAATGATGACGTGGCTGGCTGATGACGTGTCACTGACACGTGGGCTGACGAGGACGACGTGGCATTGACGGGGCGTGGTGATGTGGCTGGTTGAAGGGATATTGGATATCAGTCCAAGAGTTGTGACTATTCCCATTGACCCCTGGCCAAAGGTTATGCCTATTTCCAATTCGGCCCAGTCAAAGGAGGTAAACATAAATGTTGCGACTTTTCACGATTTGACCCCTACAGCGTTTCAGAAGCTATAAATAGGTCCCCTGGCAGAATGTAAATTCATTCAATTCACTCCCAGCATTTTAGAATAAGTTGACAGCATCTCCCTTATTAGTAATAAAGCAAAAAAGGCTCGAGTCTTTAGTAGATTCACCCGATAATTTCGTTACGGTGTGGGACGTTTCGAAATTACTGAAGTTGTTGTATCTTTGGGACGTATTGCGACAACCCGAGGTACTGAAATACGGGGCAATAACGTCTTACGGAAAGCGTACGACCTACGTGCCTCGACTTCGACGTAGTAAGCTCAAACTCTGTTCGAGTTTTACGAGCGCCACAGACCAGACGCCAACACCGGAACCAACAAAATGAATATCTATGTAACATTTTGGTATTTTGGTTAGAGTCGAATAATAATTTAGGGTTATGAAGGGGCGACAAAAACTTACTTCTAGTCTTTGGTTGATTGCGTTGGGCTGCAATGATGATCCCTGCAAGTAGAGAAATGGGATATCATTATGAAATATAGCAAATATATGCTTGGTCGTTTCGGGTTACTTTTTGTAGTAGTCAATCACCACAATCACTGGCACTGAAGTGGCAATATCATTTCACAAATTTTACTCCACCTAAAAAACGTCATTTCAATCATCCCTCACGTTCCCAAAAAAAAAAACGATGAAAGCATTTGAAAAACCTAATTCTTTTGCATGTTGAAGAAGGGTAGGGCGACTTATTTTTATTAGGTGAAGTGAAAGTTGTGACATGATATTGCAACTTCAGTGCCGGCGATTTAGGACAAACAATGGTCGGAAATGACTGTTTATGATAAGTGTTACACTTATGGCCCGTTTGCTGTCCCATATTATAGTAGAAAATATTAATTATAAACCTTATATTGTGTTTGGGTTCTTTATATGCAGCCCGTTATTTGGTAAAAGCCCTCTACTAGATATATGACCCGATATAAATTAGCTAAGTTGAAAGGGTCTGATAAATAATAGTGGGCTTTGTTATATTAATTTATCATGGGCTTTACACTACCCCTTATAACCAAACGTGCCATTAGCAAATAACTTGATATGTTTTTTTCTTTTGTACGTAGACTGAAACACGTAACTAATGGTTGACCAGGATAAAAAAATAGGCGAAAAGTATTGTTTATGATAATGGTATAGGACTAGATTTTGTAGAGGAAAAAGTTAGAGGATTGAAATCGATTTTGGAAAAAGTTACCGAAGCAGAATTCTAACCTTATTATTGTCGGGTTGGCCGAGTGTTGGTAGGCCATAGTGAACGATGTACTCTTCATCCACCACTCCTATTTTCTTCGTCCGATCTCCCTACAAAGAATGGCATTGCAATAGTACATTTATAGATATATATATGTATATAATATATACATGGTCAATAAACAAAAGGCGTGTCTAATTCAATGAATTACCATTACGCAATAACCAAGGCGAATGTCAAGTCCCCACGCATGGATCAGATCGTTCTGTAATTAAAAGTATAAATGAAGTGATTATTAATTATAATCTTGCATTTCATCGATGACAAACACTAAACTTTCTTGCTATATTCTATTATATTCCAGGAAAATATACCATATACCTGGATCATATACCATACACAACGCCAAGCAGCTCTTGAAAACACAGGCGCCATTACTTCAATCCACCTGTGAAATTTTGAAAAAACAAAACACGATCTTGATACATTTCTAACTTGGAAAGATTGTTATTTGTACGTGGTTTGACTTTATAAGTTTGTCTAAATAAGCAGAAACAAGCCATACCATCGATTATTGCAGCAAAAGAAAACTAACATAGTACTAATATATAAGTGCCATTTTTTTCTTACCCTGTGCATGGAGGGGAACTGCTTTCGGCGTCGCATTGCACGCCCTTACCATCATTCTTGAAAGCTCTCCTATTGGTTGTTACAATTATGGATCTTACCAGAAAAGAAAAAAAAAAAAGAAAACCTGAGAAAAATGAAAACGAACCTGTGCACCTTTGATCTTCCCGAACGTGCGGTAATAAGATGATGTACCTCCGATTTTCGACTATCAAGAGCTGGCTGTGATATCTCGAGCCCTTCTTTTTTGACTATTGACAAGTATCTACATTTATTTTACGCACAAATGCTTCTTATTATAATGCGTAAAATTGAATGCACTAAAATAGCAATATGCGTATATATACACCGTTTAGGGCTAAAGTTTTCGACGCCGAGGTCTTCGTCCCACAAGAAGACATAATCGTACTCTGCTACAGTATCTGGATGTAAGAATCTCTTTGCAAACCACCTAATTACATGATATTATCTGATCTTCAGACACTTGGAAATTATGGCAAAAGGAGCCTTAAAATCTTTTAGGAAGGAAGGATTTGCTATAAAATGTCATGAGAATGTACCATTTAGTTTGATTATCGGCAGACACGTGTATCACGCTGCTGCTCCATTCGAACTCCTTCCACTTATCAACATTTCCATCGTAATGGAAAAGCATCACAAGAAATTCGCTATCTAAAAACTGCATTTTAAAAGAAAAGGAATAATTGTTATCATCAGTCAGCACTTACATTCCGATGGTGAAAGTTCCCAGAAAATGGAGTAATATCGGACCTTTTTGACCATCTTCCCTACGTTTTTCTTCTGCTTTATACCAACAGCAACAGCAAATAAACTCTTTGAGCCCTTTTTCTTCTGCATTTGCACATTTATCATTTTTTTTTCTACAAGCTCAAGAGAACACCTCATATATTACAATCATTCTATCTAAGAAAAATAAAATTGAAAAAATTGAGAATCTACAAATTTTTACCTCTGGTAAACCCCATAAGGGTCGCCTTTCGAAATTAGTAGTCATTGCAGCTAATCCTTTAGGCAACATTTCAGTCCCTTGAGGCCTGCATCGATTCTAGTACAGGTGACAAATCATAGTTGAGCTTATGTTATAAACTTTTTGGATATATAAATATACAGTAATCACAGACCTCACATGTCGTAAGTTTGTCAATATTTCCCTTTAAACTCCATTTGGACAGCTTCTGTTCGATATTCCAAAAATGAGTACTTGCACCAACTCTATAGGTAGCAAGAACACGGATCAAATAAACCATGGGATCACTTACCCCTTTATCCAACTGAGGAGTCTTTGAGCTCCATATAAAGATCAGCGTAAAGAAGAGAAAAAAGGCGGGAATAAAGCCACAGAAACACGCTCTTCGACCCCTTTGGTCTCTGAACGTTAACATCTGAAACAAGAATTTGGTCAATTGATTTATCACAAACTACAAAATTTCTCATCCTTAAAAAGTAGTGGGAAAAGAAGGCAGAGATGAAACCCTCAAATGCCATAAGATTTCAGCGTGTGCTTACGAAATTAGATGACGGCCTCGCCATCTTCAATACAGAGGAAGAAGATCAGACAACCTTTTTTTTTGGAGAATCGAGTTCAATGTCAGCATTGAATCACAACCCAGCATGACTATATATATTAAACATTAACGTATTAATATCATTATTTAAATCGATGATCGACCCAATCATGATGATCATTTCACAGCGAATCGCTCAGTTGGCATACGTTTACCAAGACAATGTTAATGGGCGAGAGCGAGATAGTGTTTGTAAAAGAAAGTAATAATTGAGGATTGCCCAAACAGAAACAATATTCTTCATGCGAAATAATAACATCGAACGATCTCAACGGGTGAGAAGTCTCCCACCAATCACTCAGCTTTCAACCATGACGTACATCCCAAAAAAAAAAAAAAAAAAAAAACCAAAACAAAACAAAACAAAAGTCCCCAATTTTATACTTTCGATTAAATTAAGAATCATAAAAACATAATACGAATGAAACAGATTTTCGCGCTGTGCGCTACGAAAACGATCAGACCAGTGATACGCATCATGAAATTTTCTTCCGCATCGTCGAGTAGCAAGCGATTTAATTATGGGGATTTTTAAGTAAATAGCCTTTAAGTTGGTTATCTTTTAAAAAATAGCACCCAAAATTGAATTTTACCTTTACACCCTTACTAACTCTGCGCTAAAGACTATTTTATCCTTTTTAATGTCAATCAACAACCTCAACAACACTTAACGAAAAAATTTAACTAAAGGGTTTACATGTTACATGTAGCGAATCTGAAACATCAGACCCTTGATAGAAGAACGGAAGGGTAAAAGTAAAAAAAAAAGAAAAAAGCAACCACTTTCAAGTTTCACTGCACTTTTAGTACAAAAGCAAGTGTTCTCTCCCGCTCTTATCCTGCAAATCGTTTTGTCTGCAACTCAAATCAAAATCCGAACCTCAATCTACTCAATTGACAATGGCATTCAACGCGAACACCCAAAGAGTGAATGTATGTGTACTCTTCGTCTTCTTCAATTTAACGCGAGAAGGGGATCTGGGAACTACCCATCGAACCTTAATTTGGTGGGGACTCGTGCTTGCAAGCACCGTACCTGTGCTTGCAAGCGTACGTCGCTTTTTAATGCATGGGTCCCGTGCTTGCAAGCACCCGCTTCTGAGCAGGGGACCTGTGCGTATTTCATGGGACCCGCCCATAAGATGATGGTTGCCAGCATGGGTCCCCTGCGTTTTAGCGCGGGTCCCCTGCTTAAACGCTCGGGTCTCCTCGGGTCTCCTGACCTTAATGGGCGGGTCCCGTGTCATTGCGCGCGCGCGCAATGCCCACGGGACCCGCGCGTTATAAGCAGGGGACCCGCGCGCTATGACCAGGGGACCCTCGATTAATGCAGGGGACCCTTGCTGGGACCGCGCCGATGCGCTGGGATCTCATGCGCATCCGTGCTTGAATCTCAGCATATGCGATGCGCTCCCCTACGTATCTGCTCATAAGGGTATTCTATTTTTCAATCTTCATACCACGTAATTAGCTCAAATGTGTTTTACGTATAAATTAGTTTGTGATGAACAAGCAGTGGGGCACATAGGACGAAGTTCCTTATTGCCGTGTAAAGCTGAACTCGTTATACGGCGAGGCCAGCCAGCTGATAAGACAATGTCTGAACCACCACGAGTGGGAGATATTTAGGAACGAGAGTCCGTTCGACCACCTTGTTAGTGCGGAGCCCGCTTTAAACCCCTCGGGCCAGTTGCTGTGGTACCTCATCTAGAGGCAGGCAGCAGCAAACTTTTTATTCACAAATGATTGTGATTGTGGAGTTGAGGCAGGGAACGGTGCTAGACGACTCGGCGATTCTACCCTACCTTTTTCCCAGGATTTGATTGCTGCTTGACGAGAAAAAACCGCAGAGTCTGCACAACCGCGATGAGCTGTGGATGATTGTGGGCGACAGGCCACTCCGATTTTCAAAATCGGAGTATTGCCTAATCACCGGGCTGAAGTTCGCAGCCGAGATACCGCCGATAAACGGCGACTCACAATTCACCGCGAGACATTTTGGCAACAGGAAAGTCCGCATGTCGCACGTCAAGCATGCGTTGGAGGTGTTATCTGGCGATGAGGAAGATGCGAACTTCGAGAAGCTGAAGTTGGCGGACGTCTACTTCGCCACCGCCGTGTTGATGAGTCGACCGTCGAAGAAGGACACCGTCGTGGATCAGTGTGTCCTTAGTCTCGTCGAAGATCGGTTTGCATTCTCCCAATATCCTTGGGGAAGCGTGGCGTTCGATAAGGTCATACGCACTTTAAAGGGAAATATACCGGAGAGGAAACGACAGTGGCTGATCAGTGGGTTCGTACAACCACTTCAGGTGATTTATAATTAAGCTTCTTTGCATACCTTTTTTGACATATAAATAATTGCTAATATTTGTTGCATTATTTGTATTCAGATACTCGCTTACGAGTGCATACCAGGCGTTCAAGACGCCTTTGCGGTGTGCAGGGGTGAAGATTTGACGCCACGCATGCTAAGGTGGGTGAGCAATAATTGGCGTTGCAAAGTATGCCCGAGTCTTACAGCAGTCGCAGATGCCGATGCCGGGAGTTCCCATGTACAAGGGTTGTTAGTGCCGTCAGCGGCCGAGCAGGAGGTGGCGTACTATAGAGACAACGTCTTTGACGTTGGACCGGCACACTAGCTATTCGATCATGTGAGCTTTCTACTGTCACACGGAGTGGAAGTTCGGTGTTCCAGCGGACACCGCGATGGTGGCGAGGGCCCTAGCCGGCAGAATGTCGAAGCTGAGGTAGTCCTCCAGATCGAGAGCAGTGGCTTTCGTGACGAGGATGATTTAGCGATCGTACCTGTTCAAGAGTTCCCCACACTTGTGGCGGTGGTTGAGGCTGGAGATTTTGGTTCTTCATCGAGGGCCCGAGGATTTCGAAGAAGAGGCAAATCGACCATAGAAGTTGTTGATCTAAGTGATGAGGATTCAGAAGAAGATATAAACGAGCAGTGGAGCAAGAAGTACCTCGGGCGACTTGACTTCTCCGGGCGTCAATTGATTCAAGCATCCGATAGCAAGCTCATTGTCAAGTACCTTAAAGCGGCAAGATTTAGGTAAACTTTTGCTTTCGATGTCAAACTCATTTATCGTACATAAACACGTAATAATTTTTTCTTGGCAGTGATAATGTTTGGGAAAGTGACATGTTCAACGTGGATGCCCAAGGTTTCTACATGTTGCTCTTCGATGATATGCTTAAGTCCAATTGTCTTGATGCATACCTAGATTGCTTGAGACGAATCTATGCAAACTCCGACCATTATCCTCGCGTGTTCGTCTTTCCAAGTTACGTGCAAGACGAGCACTTTAGAAAGGCGCAGAAGTTGAATAGGAAGGCGAAAGTGACGGTGGATGATATGGATGAATTCCTTAGTGGATTGTCGACAAGCAGTCGGATATGGTTCGAGCGTCTCACGGAGAATGAGTTGGTGCGATGCAAGTACATCATCTCTCCTATTTTCGCAAAAAGCCACTGGGCAGTGCTTATTTTTTATGCGTTAACGCAAACCTTCGTCCTTAACAATTCGTTGGGCGTGCATCAGGTTTCATTCGGCGCGAGAGTGTTCGTAAGTAGCTATCCGTCTGTCTACCATTTTGATTTATTTAGTAACATGTTCGTAACATTTGCTATATTTTGCAGGCGGAGTTTCTTTCTGCATATTGGCGTTTCAAGTTCAATATTGTGACAAAGGTGAACTTGAATAATAGAAAGAATCGGAACCAGAAGGCTGGCAGCTTGGATTGCGGGGTTCATGCGGCGTTGACGGTGGAGACAATTATGGTTGACACGCCAGAATTTAATGAATATCAAATGCAGTTTGATATTTCAGCATATCGCTCCACTATGGCTGCACGGATATTGCGTGACCAGCATAGCTGTATGCTCCATTTGTAGGTGCCAAGGTGGTTTTGGACAATTTTGTACATTTTGGACATGTTGAAGTCTTTATGGATGTTAGTTTGTAGGGTTAGTAGAACAAATTTTCTTTCATTGTTGAATAATTGATTGTGTGTATGAAACGCAACGTGATGGGTGATTTGACATGTGACTGAGAAAACAGTTTTGACCCAATGCTCAATAATTGTTCAATTATTATTGGTACGACTCAATAATGGCAGGTGACCAACCCTAGATTGGCAGACGACCCGCTCATCCGCGCTTGGGACCCGATTGTCAGCGCTAATGCAATATGCGCGGGTCCCCCGATCTTACGTGCGGGTCCCCTGTTATCACGTTATAGTCCCCAGATCAAAAAGTGCCGGTCCCATGTACGTATGCGCGCACGGACCTTTCCTTACCTCATGTGCGGGTCCCCTGTTGCCACGTTATGGTCCCCAGATCAAAAAGCGCTGGTCCCATGTACGTATGCACGCACGGACCTTACCTTACCTCATGTGCGGGTCCCGTGTTATCACGTTATGGTCCCCAGATCAAAAAGCGCCGGTCCCTTGTGTATATGCGCAGGGACCTTACCTTATCTTACGTGCGGGTCCAGTGTTTAAGCAGCTTTGGTCCCCAGATCCAAAAGCCCCAGTCCCTTGTGTATCGCACGGACCATACCTTACCTTACGTGCGTCACCCTTGATTTTAATAAAATAGAAATAGTATAACAAATTAATTAAAAACAACGCGTGAATGTATTAAAAGCTGCGCGAGGATTTTGCAACTCCGAGCACTCATTCGACCAAGCAACCTCACCAAATTATTCTTCTTCTACATGTGATAATCATGACGATCACGAGCATTTTTTTCCAAGTCGATGGTTAGTGGATGCGAGGACAATACGTCGAACTGGGTTCCTGATCCAAGTTGCCGGTGGAAATCAATCTTGGTAGACGATGCTATAGATGTTACAGATGATGATGATGATGATGACGATGATGGTGGTGATGATGACGAGTTTGATGTCGATGAGCACGACGACGCTATAGATGTGGCCGAAGATGGTACCTATTCGTTTACGGATGGTTCGACCCTATACGTTGGACAAGAATTTCATAGCAAGTAAGAATTCAAGGACAAAATCACTAAAATCGCAGTCGCTGCATGCTTCGACCTCCAAGTGGATAGGTCAAACAAAACCCTATACGTAGTCAAATTTGCGATCGAGAACTGTGAATGGCGTGTACGAGCTGCACAGGACAAGAACTCCCTCTTTTTCTCAATCCAGAAGTACCACAACACGCACACGTGTGGCGGCCTCATCGACGCCGGAGAAATCGCCAGGGAAGTTCGTCGCTCGTATCGAGCACGTTGTTGGAAAATTTCAGGGCTCCTAAAGACATCCCGACACCCAGTTCCATACAGTCGATGATGCAGAGCAGGGGAGTTCCCGTTTCATACTACAAGGCTTGGAGAGGGAAACAAATTGCGGCCGATGAACTAGTTGGTAACAGGGACTCTTGCTACGGTTTACTGTCGGCGTACTTAGATGCGGTGAGGCAAGCCAATAAGGGCAGTATCACCGATTGGGAGATGGACGAAGAGAGTCGGTTCAAGTACATGTTCTTGGCATACGGCGCATGCGTCAGAGGCTTTACGTACATGAGGACAGTCATTTCTATCGACGCGACTTTTTTGAAGGGGAAGTGTAAGGGTGTCCTGATGATTGCCACTGCCCAAGACGGCGATTACCATCAATATCCTGTAGCATGGGGTCTTGCCGACGGGGGGGGAGGGAACGGAGTCATAGACGTGGTTTTTCTCGAGATTGCGATGTTTTGTCGCGGATAGCGACGATCTTGTAATAATTTCTGATAGAAACAATGGAATCAAGAATGCAGTCCTGATAGTTTTCCCGAACGCGTTTCATGGTTTCTGTGCGTGGCACCTTCAACAAAACGTGAAGACGAAAATGAAGAAGAAAGGTGCTTGCCCGATTTTTTGGCGTGTTGCGACTGCCTACACAAAGAGCGAGTCCGACAGTGCTTTTAAGCAGCTTGAAGCAAAGTACAAGGACGTGGCAAAGTATCTTGACGAAGTTCCGAAGGAAACGTGGAGGCGAGCATATTGTCCTAGATCAATATACAACATAATGACGACCAATGGATCGGAGTCTATAAATGCGGCTCTACGTAAGGACAGAGAGCTTCCAATTATTGGACTATTGGACTCGATTCATCGACTAACGTCATCATGGTTCAGCAAGCATCGGCGATCCGCGGAGGCTTCAATCGCCGCGGACATGACTAGGTTTACGCCGAAGGTGGAGTCGATCATAAGAGAGCGATTCGCCGAGTCGTAAAAATTTCATACGTCGAAAGTCGGGCATCTAACATATAACGTGTTCGGGCAGCATGTGAACGAGGTGGTCGATTTGGGGCTGCGCAAATGCACGTGCATGATGTTTGACATCGATCGTATCCCATGTCCACATGCGATTGCAGCTTGTGGTTGCACCCAAGTTTCAGTGTATTCATTAGTGCACGATTATTATACCTTGGAGATCTGGAGGTTGGCATACGAAGGTATTATACGGCCGGTAACGGATCGCATTGAAAGTAGTATGGACATGTTACCGCCTCTTGTTGGTTCACAACGTGGACGACCCCAGAAAAAAAGGTTTCCTTCGGTTGGTGAATTTGGTAGGAGATAAGGTTGTAGTGTTTGCGCATATTTGTATTACGTACATTTATACGTTGCCATTTGTGTTATGTTATGTTAGGTTTTGATACATGTGCGTCTGCTTTCTGTGTTGCGTGCCATGTTATGCTTCGTTTACGTAACACATTTTAGAAAATTACGGTACGAATATAGAAATAGAAAACCCTTATGCACAGATGCGTAGGGTCCGCATCGCATATACAGCGAATCCCGCACGGATGCGCATGAGATCCCTGTGCATCTTTGTGGTTCCCGCCGGGTCCCCTGCTCATAATGTGAAGGTCCCCTGAGATTAGGGTTTGGGTCCTATGAGTCTTGCGCGCAGGGAGGGAGCGTTACGAACATGGGACCCAAACGTTAAAGGCAGGGGACCTGCCGATTACCACACGGTACCCGCACATTAGTGTTAGTCATGTTCGCTTATTGAGTGGGACCAATAATTGCTCAATTATTGGTCAAAAGTGACATGTCAGAGCAGTGTCTTCATTTTTAGGTCAAAAGTGACATGTCAGAGCAGTGTCACTATACAGTATGTAGGGGACAGATGACTTGACATTTTATTCACGATTTGCTTGAAATGTTGTGAAATTCTAATATTATTAAATTCCTTAATAAGATAATAATTAATAAAAATTAAGTGCGCGTTAAAAAAAATAAAATAAAATAACCACTCGATTAACAATATCTAACTCCAAGTTTAAAACAAAGAAAATATATTTTACAACATGTATTTCAAGTCGTACGATCACCGACGGGAATCTAGTAAGAGAGCACAACGAGAAAACATACTCATGTTTGTGATTTATGTAGACTGTAACAATCTTATAAACTGAACGTAATTCTTGTGATTTAATCCAATTTTTTTGATCTGTGCTATTTTATGATGACTTTATATTGTTGTCTACGATAAACAAAGTATAAATACGCTCAATTAATTGCTTACTTCCATGAATTAAGATTGCAAAAATCGCACATTAATATAGGGGACCCACATTTTTTGGACAGCGGACCCACTCTTCAAAACAGGGGACCCGCGCATATTGCATAGTCCCCACACTGAGATGTCCGGGTCGGACGTGGTCCCGTCAAAAGTATGAGCATGTCATTGCCGGGTCCCGACCGGTCCCTTCAAAATGTCGCTTGATTTAAGCAGAAGACCCGCGCGTAAAGGGCAGGGGACCTGTGCGTTATAAGCATGGGTCCAACGCTTGTATTCAGGGGACCCGCGCAGGGAGCGTTCGTAGATAACACGGAAAAGTTAATATAAAAAAAGTTAAGTTATGTCAAATCACTGCCAA
Organism: Craterostigma plantagineum; assembly: GCA_027422505.1. Classification (NCBI taxonomy): domain Eukaryota; kingdom Viridiplantae; phylum Streptophyta; class Magnoliopsida; order Lamiales; family Linderniaceae; genus Craterostigma; species Craterostigma plantagineum. Next base: position 12,399 of record JAPQWV010001254.1, read on the forward strand.
TCGCGTTATTTTTATGTCAACTCACACATCACTCTCAGACTGACAAAAAGTCGGAAAACACTGACAAAATCACCTCTCACAATTTCTAAACCCTAAATTGGTATCAAACACACGTAAAGTTAATATCAAACAACTAAAATTAAAACTAAACAGAGATCACAAACAACACATGAACATTTATTCAACAACAAAAGAAAACTAGAAAGATGTCAAATCACTTAAAATTCAGTTCTTTTTTTTATGTCAAATCACACATCAGTCTCACTGACAAAGAGTTTGAAAACACAGAAAAACACAATCTTTCACAATTCTAAACCCTAAATTCATGTCCAACACACGTAAAGTTAATATCAAACAACTAAAATTAAAATTCAACAGAGAATTCCTCAACACATTAAATTTATACTCAACACAGGAAATTCTAATCCACAAACAAAATTACTAAAAACTGTCCCAATAATTATGCAAAATAGAACATGCAGGTATTTTCTAAACTCCTTCATATGAGTTTGATTGAGCCGGAGGACGTCGTCCTTCTTCATCATAAGCGACATTGCCGCCCGCAACATCGCCACGCCAGCTTATCCCCTGAAAATCAAATCCAACATGACACTTATTTTTAAACACTGACGACCGATAAATAAAACGCAACATTCATGAAAACTTACTGATTTTGTCTTCTGAACTCGCGACACCAACCAGCTGGCCAGCTCTTGCCCTTGTTAGGCATGCGTTTTATGAGTTGCAGCTCCTTGAAAATAGCCGGGATTACGATCCGAAGTTTGTTGACGTCGCGGCGATATAGCTCCACTCGAAGCCAGGAGGCGCATCGGAGCCGTAAATCGTGAACTCCTTTTTTGATACATCAACAAAGAACAACGCCCATCGGCCTTGCGTACGCATAGGGATGGACAACTTGGGTCGCTAGATCCCACGACCTGCTCTTCCAATCTTCCTCTTCTTCCTGCGCGAACGGGAGCAATCTCATCAAGCCTTTCCCACATGGCTTCCCGAGTAGGTTTAGCACCCCTCGCTCATCGACGAGCGTCTTAAACCTACTGGGCATGTACGCTACTGAACTCGCAACCGATTTGCTAACTTTCTGCAAGTTGACAATCCCAGCGAGGCATCCATCGACGTGCTGCAATAAAATATAGACCGTTTTTCAACACATTTTGAGTAAAGGTGACGAAAGGTATTTGGTAATTCATACGTACCATCCCATCGAGTGGAATACCCTCAGTCGCAAGGTTCAGCAGCCATTCAGGATCGTGTTGTTGTAGCTTTCCGTCAATTTTGGCGCCGGTAATCTTCATGAGCGTCAAAAGAGTACTTTCGACTTGTGGCCAGAGTTTGGTTGCCTTGTACTGGATATGCCGCTCGAACGCTGAAAGATTTGGAGCTTTGACTGTATTCGTCGAGGGGAAATCGGTGAACGGCGTCATGTGGTACCAAGATGGCTTCTTCGTCCGCTTAGGGGTCTTCTCTCTCACGATGTATTTTCCTTTGTCGGGCGCTTGGTCAGAAACCGAAGCCTCGGCGTGCGTCTCCAACTGAGCGTCGTCCTCTGGAGGCTCGGCGTGCGTCTCGACGTGAGCGTCCTCCTCCTGAACATCGGCGTGCGTCTCAACCTCCCAATGCGTGACCTCGTGAACCCCGAGACCATAAGCGCCTCACGATGATGGGACCACCTCTTCTCTTCTCTCTGCCTCTTCGCCAGTCCATTCCGGTTGAACATAGTCTCCGTAACGAGAATGCGCCCATTTCGACGGACTGTGACCATCCCATGCCTCCTGGCTCGGACAGCCATTCGGTCTCATGTACGATGTGTTCGATCTCTCATCGTAATCTATACAAGAAAATTCAAAAATAACTAGATATTATTTTTCACGTCCTTAAGTATAAAAACTTACCGTAACCCCGTTCGGCGTGTGTATCGTGCGATCCACCTCCAAACTCGCTTGTTTCGACATCTACGTCGTAAATAGTAACTTTGAGTAATCTAAACAACTAATTAAAAATTAATTATAAAAAACTTACTATAACGAGGTTCGGTAGGCGGAGTGCGCGATCCAAACCCAAATCCGCTCGCTAAGGACTGAACCGTGTTCCCTAACTCCCTGAGGCTGTCGCCCCACGATCCCATTTGGCTCCAATGTTCCTCGTACGCATCCCACCTTCTCTCGTTCGTCGACCAACGTCGACCCGACCAGTTGCGTGTCAAGTGCGTCGAATCGCCCAGACATGTTGGTGAAGTTTTGATCCACACGACTCGACCAGTCCTCGAGGCGTGCCTCCGAGGCGAAACCATGTCCACTCGATGGACCTGTCCCTGGAGTTGCATGAAAGCCGTGCTCGTGCGGCTGTTCGGGGATGTCGTCGTCGCGACGGCCGTGCTCGATCTGGTGGACTACCTCAGCTTCGACATTCTGCCGGCTAGAGCCCTCGCCGCGATGGCGGTGTCCCCGGGAGCACCTAACCTCCACTCCCTGGAGGAGTAGAAAGGTCACACGTTCGAATGGCTCGTGTGCCGGCCCAACGTCCAAGACGCTGTCCATATAGTACGCCGCCTCCAGCTCCTCCGCTGACGGCACTATCAACCCTAGTACATGGTGGGACTTGTCAGCGGCATCTGCGACGCTTTTCAAAGTCGGGCAATTCTTGCGACCCCACTCCTTCGTCCGCCACCTGAGCTGCGTGGCGTGAAATCTTCTTCTTTGCGCACCGCATAGGTATCTGCAACGCCCGGGATGCACTCATAAGCTTGTATCTCAATACAAATAACACAAAAATATTAGCAGTTACTTATATGTAAAAACAAGGTATGCAAAGAAGCTTAATAATAAATCACCTGAGTGGCTTTACGAACCCACTTATCAGCCGCTCCCGTGGGTTCTCCCGTAGATTTTTCTTAACAGCACCTATGACCTCCTTGAAAGCCTCGCTGCCCCAAGGATACTGCGAGAAAGCAAACCGGTCTTCAGCGAGGTGAAGGACCCAGGAACTGACGACGGTGTCCTTCTTGGACTTTCGAGGCAGTAACACCGCGGTGGCGAAGTAGACGTCCGCCAACTTGAGCTTCTCGTAGTCCACACGTTCCTCGTCGCCAGCCAACTCCTCCAATGCCTGCTTGACGTTCGACAGGCGAATTGTTGATCTAGCGCCCAAATGCCTCCTCGTGAATGCTTCATCGCGGTTCACCGCCGGTATCGCGGCTACGAACTTGAGCCCGATGATTAGGCAATACTCCGATTTTGAAAATCGAAGTGGTTTTTTGCCAACAACCATCCACAGCTCTTCGCGGGTGTGCAGCGCCGTCTACCTCTGGATGAGGTACCACAACAACTGAATCGAGAGGTTAAAGTCAGGCTCGGCATTGACTAGGCGGCCGAACGGACTCCGGGCACAATAAATGTGCAACTCCTTATCGTTAAGGCACTGTCTTATCAGCTAGCTGGCCTCACCGAATAGCGAGGTCACCGTAGGACGACAATCAGGAACTTCGGCACTTGTGCCCAACTGCTTCTTCATCACAACTTAATTTATACGTAAATCACAGTTTAGCCAATTACTTGGTATGAATATTGAAAATCAAAAACCCTTATGCACATATGGGTAGGGGACCGCATCGCATATGCTGATAGTCAAGCACAGTGCGAATGAGACCCCTGCGCATGAGCAGGGGACCTGTGCGTATTTTCACGGGACCTGTGTGTATTTTCATGGGACCTGTGCGCATTTGCACGGGACCCGCCCATAAGATGATGGACTAGGCACGGGTCCCCTGGCTATAAGCACGGGTCCCTTGATTTTACGTGCGGGTCCCCTGATCGTAGCGCGCAGGTCCCGTGTTGTTCTTCACAGGCGCAAGGTCACGAGACCCACGCGCTACGAGCAGGGAACCCGCTCGTTATAACCAGGTACCACGCTTATACGCAGTGGACCCGTGCGGGGACCATCATTTTATGGGCGGGTCCCGTGAAAACGGGCCTGTTCAGTTCAATTCTAAGCACGGTCCTATGCTTATCAGCACGGTTTCGCACCGAATTAGGGTTTGTTGCGTTAAATTGAAGAAGACGCAGAGTAGAAAAAATACCTTCTGGGTGTTCGCGCTGATTGCCATTGTCGATTTACGCTCTAGGACTGGGTTTTACTTGCAGAGAATAGTTGGACTTGCAGAGAAACGATTTGCAGGGCGTTTTGTGTGCAGGAGAAAAACGATTGAATTGAATTGAAAGTTAAAGTAGTGGTTTTGAAATGCTTTTTTACTTTTACTGTTCCATCACGGGTCAGTTACTTGCAGTTAAACCTGAAAACCCTTTAATTTAATACCCCTTTATGTTGATTACATAACTAACCTAATTAAACTAAATTAAATACCATAGCACTATCTATATTTTTTAACGGAACTAAATATTATATAATAAAACATAGTTAATTTAAAATACAGTACTAATTATATTGTCAGGGTCACGTACAATCAATAATAGCATATCTTGATAAAATTATTAAATAATTTATTCTACCCTTCTCGCCCTTCTCCACCGACCGGAGCTTGGTCGACATCCTTCTTCACGGCGTCATTTAAGACAACCTCGATCCAACCTGTGCCTTGGATCACTTCGCTCTCAGCCTCGTCGTCGTCGTTTCGGACAGCCTCGGGTGCTTGTCCTTTGATCACTTCGCTCATACCATCGTCGTCATCGGCGTCGACCTCGAGAGCATCGTCGTCGCCGTTTAGGAATCTGCCAATCTCGGCCACGATCCACACCCTCCTTTGGGAGAGGTCGACGCCATGGTCGGCCTGTAGCGCCCCGTTTCCTATTACCTTTTTACGCAGCTATAAAATATTCATATAAAATTTTTCGCGATTTCCATAACCATTTCCTTTAATAAAAACGGGTGCGTACATCCGATCTAGTTCCGTTCACAATAATGTACATATATGTACCTATCATACGAGTCATAAAATGTAACAGTCTAAAACCGTTTCTATTCTATATGCTAACGATGAACCAGAGGGGAGTAGGAGGAGAGCGTAGTTGGCCAACCTTGAATCCATGCTATATGATATGCTTTCTACGCCGTCTGCTAATTATCTACACAACTGGGAAGACACCGATTCAGAGTATGATCGCAACATGTTAATTAATGCAAGTAACAAATAAAATAAACAGTTACCGTTCCTTTCCATCAATATCGTAACCATGCCATTTTAAATCATATAATCATCGTTCACATAATCAACGTTCATATAACGATCATTCATAGGATCCGTAGATCACATGCCATTTCAAATATGTCCATTTATTTTGATACTCCCGTTATAGACTAGCTAGACTATACTGTACGCCCAGTCGGCGCCCATGCATGGGACTCTGTAACCATGTCGTAATCCCCCTATTTGTAGGGATACATGTTGCCTGTACAGGACTCTGTAATAATCCCCCGATTTGTAGGGATATATGCCGTAGCATCCGTATCATACCATCTGTAGTCGTAGCAGTCATAACGGTTTCTCCCTTCATTTTATATGTATGCAGTACTATATGAAATACCTTATATTACACATTAATCATATGAGAGCACGTTACGATCACATAGTTCACGTCGATTCATAATAGCACATTATCACGTACTAATCAATTAATCCATAGAAAGCATGTAAACATATAAGGCACATAAGGTACATGTCGCAATCATACTCACAAGTTTCGCCTATTTCCCCGTTCGCCTAAACAGCTTTGCCCTTGCCTTTATCAGATTCCTGACCTATACAATTATTTTTATCCGTAAATGTAAAATCCCTATAATGATATGCGTATGTGATATGCATGCTTTATTATTATGCATGTGCGTTTCTTATTCGTAGCCTTTACCGGAAACCCTGACTTATTTTATATCAAAACCCTAATTTTTACATACTATTATATGTATAAATATTTTATTAATGATGATATCGTTTTCTTTTAGGCTAAGGAATTGTATAGTCATTATTATTAACAATGATCTCAACATCATAACCTACCCAGCATTATCATTCGACATTTATTTCGACAAGTATAAAGAATCTCGACATTCTATCTACATTATCATTCGACATCCATTTCGATATCATATTAGAGATTCTATCTAACGAATTTATAAACCTCGATATCATAACTCGACATTTTATCACCACTCGACATTTTATCATAATATTTGACTTTCATCACTACTCGACATTATTCAAAGCAGCTCTCGACATCTAACAACTCGACATTTAATAATCATAACTCGAAATGTAAAATGTCGACATGTGTCTTGGAATCTCATTTCGATGTTCATCTGTTTTCTTCTAACAACTCGACATCTTCTCTAACAATTATCGATCCATCTCGACATTTATCTAACAAATACCAATTCATCTCGACATCCTATTCGGCATTATACTCGACATTTTACAACCCGATATTTTACTCGATATTATATCTCTGTCGACATTATAATTCGACATCTTCTCTAGAGATTTCCCTCAAATTCTTAAAACTTCATCCAGTTCATATATCGAACTATCTATTCTAATCAAGACACTTTAAAGACTCGATCCTTTGTTAATCTTTAGCATATTTCAATCTCGACCCTATTATTTCAAACTCATTCAAAATCTCGAAAGCAGTATACTTATAAAACAACACAATTTTTCTTCCTAAAATCCTTCAAAGTCTGATTAAACCCTAAAAATCCAAAATCGATATAACACATAGTTTAAGCAACGTTCCATGCTCCTAAGTACTTCAAAAATATAATAACTCATGATTTAAACGTAAATTCAAAGTAAAGAATCCTACCCCCCTTTTTTTTTTAATACTCTGAAATTCTCTAAACTTCTTAGCTTCCCATAATTATCAAATATTGAAACCTTCCGATACTTGATATAAATCTTAACAGTCGTAGTATGTTACAATCAGACCTATAAGTGCTTCAACTCTTGAAAACTGTTCCTACAACTTCTTTATGCATGCTAACAAATAAATCAATGATGTTAGGTCATAACGAAAATTCCTTACCCTTTCCTCAGCTTAATGGTTTCCTTTCTATCCTTAGCTTTCGAAAATGGTGAAAGGTAGCACAGACTATTTCCTTATTACTTTATCTTATGATTTACGTGTTGAAATAAGCAAATGATGTTGAGCTATACTTTATCCATACTTATCATAACTATAAGAAACACTTGTGATTTATTATTATTATTTTTTTATCTTTCCTTCACTACTAAGTTTTCGAATTATGAAAGCTTCGAAATTTCCCAGACTCGTAAAAATCTTGCTTCTTCCTTACTTGGCGAATTCAATTCGCAAACTAAAAAGTAAATATACATATATATATATATATAAGTGATGAATGAATACTTAGTCTTTTTCTTTCAGTTATTATCTTATAGTAGCGTGTTCTCATAACCAAATGACATCGACATTTCATTAACACTTATCCAAATTCTAACACTTGCATATATTATTTTACTATTAAATTTATTTCTTCTATGACTTGGTTTTCATAACTTTACTTAAGAAGGCTTTTTACGTAATACTTTTCTTCCCAATTTGTAAAACTCTTATTTTCGCACTCTACCTATTTGGAAATTCCTTACTTATAAATTTCTAAGTTCGTAACATTCCACATTTCACAACCTATAATTATTTGAAAATCTCGAACTATACTGCCTTAACTAATATTATTCTCATTTATACTTCTATCACGAAATTAATTATACAATTGCATAAATTTATATGAATGCATGAAAAGGTGTAAGGTTTCGGTTCCTGACAATTCTCCCCCCTTTTAAAAATTTCGACCTCGAAATTTCGTACCTGTTTCAGCTAATAACCATGGGTACTGGGTCTTCATATGTTCTATGGTCTCCCATGTTGCTTCACGAGCCGAATGATTTTTCCACCGTATTTTTACCATTGGAATCGTTTTATTTCGTAACTGCTTGTTAGCATATTCCAGGACTTCTGCTGGTTCTCCTACATAGCTCAAATCTTCAGAAATATTTATTGATTCGTCATGTAGAACATGTGTAGGATCTGATCTGTATCGCCGTAACATACTAACGTGGAACACATTGTGAATCTGTGATAATTCAGGTGGTAATGCCAATCGGTAAGCTAATGGTCCAATCCTTTCTAGTACTTCATATGGTCCAATGTAACGTGGGCTCAACTTTCCTTTCTTTCCAAATCGCAACACTCCTTTCCATGGAGATACTCGCAAAAATACTTTTTCTCCAACTTCGTATTCCATTTCTCGACTGTGTTGATCAATATAACTTTTCTGTCTATCCTGGGCTGCTTTTAGTCGACTCTTAACTATTTCAACCCTTTCCATTGTATCCTGAATCAAATCTGGCCCTTCCAATACTTGTTCTCCTTCCATATCCCAACAAATTGGGCTTCGACATTTCCGACCATACAGAGCTTCGTACGGGGCCATTCCAATACTTGAATGGAACTGATTATTATAGGCAAATTCCATTTGCGCAATATAATCATCCCATGATCCTTTGAATTCGATTACACATGCTCGAAGCATGTCTTCTAGTGTCTGTATCGTTCTTTCTGATTGACCGTCGGTTTGTGGATGAAACGCCGTACTAAAGTGTAATTTAGTGCCGAGCGCTTCCTGTAAACTGCCCCAAAATCTGGAGGTAAATCGGGGATCACGATCAGATACAATAGAAATAGGTACCCCGTGTAACCGAACTATTTCGTTAACGTATCTTTTTGCCAAGTATTCTAATGTAGAACCCCATTTAAATGGTAGAAAATGGGCTGATTTCGTGAGTCTGTCAACAATTACCCACACGGCATCATTTTTCTTAGCCGTTGGAGGAAGTCCATAAAGAAAATCCATCGTTATTCGCTCCCATTTCCAAACAGGTATGGGTAAAGGATGTAATTTACCCGCTGGCGCTTGGTGTTCAGCTTTGATTTGCTGACACGTTAAACATTTTAAAACGTACTCGGCCACATTCTTCTTCATTCTTGGCCACCAGTAATGAGTTTTAAGGGTCCGATACATTTTCGTACTGCCTGGATGCATAGCATAAGGAGCGGTATGTGCCTCTTCCATTATCTCTTGTCGAAGATTATCGATATCAGGAACACATATGCGGCTATTTATCGTCAAATTCCATTATCGCCTATTGCAAAAGACTTCCCTAGCCCTTGTTTCACCTTATCAGCAATCTTAACTAGCTTTTCGTCTTCAAATTGTACTTGTCTGATTCGATCTAACATGATAGGTCGAACTACCATCGAGGCACAGATAGCACCAGTATCATCTACCTTCATCTCCGTATTCATCTTTCTGAGATCAATCAAACTTGAGAAAGAGCAAACCGATAAATAAGAGACGGAACCATACGATTTCCGACTCAAAGCATCAGCAACGACGTTCGCCTTTCCAGGATGATACTCTATAGTACAGTCATAATCCTTTAACAGTTCGATCCACCGCCTCTGTCTCATATTCAATTCCTTTTGGCTTAATAGATATTTCAGACTTTTATGATCAGTAAATATCTGAAATGTCGTACCATATAAGTAGTGTCGCCATATCTTCAGTGCGAACACCACGGCCGCTAACTCTAAGTCGTGAGTTGGGTAAGATGTTTCGTATGGCTTCAGCTGTCGAGATGCGTACGCCACTACTTTTCCATTTTGCATTAGCACGCATCCTAGTCCTTGGTAGGACGCATCACTATAGATCACAAAACCTTCAGTACCTGATGGAATAGTCAGTACAGGAGCTGTTGTTAATCGTTCCTTCAATTCTTCAAAACTCCTTTGGCATTCATCAGTCCACTTAAATACAACTCCTCTACGTAATAACTTCGTCATTGGAGCGGCTATCAGTGAGAAATTCTCTGCGAATCGCCGATAATATCCGGCCAATCCCAGAAAACTACGAACTTCTGCTACATTTTTAGGGCTCTCCCACTTAATCACTGCTTCAATTTTACTGGGATCGACTTGGATACCTTTACCAGAGACTACGTGTCCCAGAAACACTACTTGATCTAACCAAAATTCACATTTCGAGAGCTTCGCATATAACTTCTTTTCCCGTAAAGTCTGAAGTACAATCTTCAAATGTTCTTCGTGTTCCTCTTTTGACTTGGAATATATTAGGATATCGTCAATAAAGACAATCACAAACTGGTCTAAGTAGGGTCGGAAGACATCATTCATCAACGCCATAAACACTGCAGGAGCGTTCGTCAATCCAAAGGGCATAACTAAAAATTCATAATGTCCATATCTTGTTCTAAAGGCCGTTTTTGGAATATCACTATCCGCAATCTTCAATTGATGATATCCTGATCTCAAATCGATTTTTGAAAAGACCCTAGCACCTTGCAACTGATCAAATAGATCATCAATCCGAGGCAACGGATATTTATTTTCACCGTTACCTTATTTAATTGCCGGTAGTCTATGCATAATCTGAGTGTCCCGTCTTTCTTTTTAACGAAAAGAACGGGTGCTCCCCACGGTGATACACTTGGCCGTATATAGCCTTTATCTAATAGCTCCTTCAACTGTACCTTCAATTCATTCAATTCGATCGGAGCCATTCGATATGGTGGAATAGATATTGGCGCCGTGCCTGGTTGAAGTTCAATAGTGAACTCCGTATCTCGGTCGGGTGGTAACCCCGGTAACTCTTCGGGAAAGACATCAGGATATTCACTGACTACAGAAATATCTTCTATTTTCAATCCACTTAACTGTGCATCTATAACATAGGCTATATACCCTTCGCATCCTTTACTAATCATCTTAGAAGCTTCTAAACTTGATATCTGATACGCCGTCCGTACGCTCTTTTCTCCCTTAATTGTTATATGGGTTTGATCCGTAATGGTCAATTCAATTTCCTTTTTGAAACAATCAAGCTTCGCCCGATATTTTGACAACCAGTCCATGCCTAATATTACGTCGAAATCCATTAAAGGAATAACGAATAGGGATGCTCGCATCTCTGTCCCTTTACTGACCATCCTGCATTCTAAGTATACTGCATTCACTGTAACCACTTCACCCGTTGGAAGTCGAACATACAATTCCTCTTCTAGGGGTTCGAGTTTATCAGGTAATAATGATGCAAATGTTCGTGACATGAATGAATGAGTGGCACCTGGATCGAATAAAACATATGCATCAATATCACAGATAGATAATTTACCCGTAATCACGTGTGATCCTTCTTTGGCCTCGTCACGGGTCATAGTAAAAATCCTTGCTTGTGCTGGCGGCCTATAGGCTTGGCTTCCAGAATCTCCTCTTCCAGAACTTGTGCTAAACGATCCTCGACCTCTTCCTCTTCCACGATTTGCATAAGTTCCACTGACTCTTGATTGATCTACTGTGGTTTCTGTTTGTAATGTTGGACAATTCCTTGCTAAGTGTCCCCGTTGCCCACAACGAAAACATTCGCCTGTGAGCCATCTACAGACACCGGGATGATTTTTCCCGCAATGTTCACATGCTGGTATGGTCTGTGAACTTCCTCGTCCGACCGGTCTCATTCCGCCCATATTGCCCCTTGCGAAGCTACTTTGCGTGCTCATTGGTCTCGGTGCACTATACATCTTTTTCATCTTCCCGCTTGACGATTCTTCTCCTGGTCTTCTTTTGTTACTCTGAAAGTTTCTTGATTCGGTTTCTAATCTTTCGGCGCGAATAGCCGCCGCCCTCAGTTTCCCATAGGACTCCATATCTGATGGTGTAATACGATTTCTAATAGTATAACGGAGTCCAGCTTCAAACCTTCGGCACTTATTTCTTTCAACTGCAATCATATGTGAAGCGTATCGAGACAACTGATTAAATAGTACTTCATACTCGCTTACAGACCGATTTCCTTGTTTGAGTTCTAAAAATTCTTTTTCTTTCTGATCCTTATAAACTTCAGGCATGTAAGCATCGCTGAGCTCTCTCAGAAAATCTTCCCAGGTCAGCACTGGGGGTTGAACCATACTATCTGGGACAGTTTCCCATGCATGTCCCTGAAGAAGTGAGACAGCATAGTCGAATCTCTCTTCCGGTGTACATTGCATCATGTTGAACACCCTTTCTGTTCTTTTCAACCACGTTTCTGCCTCAGCAGGATCTGTCGTACCCATGAAGTCCACACCACCCATCTTCCTTAGTTTATCATATCGTCGTTCTCGGGGAGTTGTCAGGGGGTGTTCGGATTCATGTTGTCTAAGAGTATGAGATGAATGGGATTCCGGTACGGCCGTTCTTCCTCCTCCCTCTATTGTTTGTTCATCATGTTCTAAATGCGTTCGTTCGCCTATTGCCCTTTGCCTATATATGCAAGAAAAGTTTAAGGGCAAACATAACATGTACCTACTATGCAAATGTCTACAGAACCTAAAGCCTAGGCTCTGATACCACTACATGTAGCGCCCCGTTTCCTATTACCTTTTTACGCAGCTATAAAATATTCATATAAAATTTTTCGCGATTTCCATAACCATTTCCTTTAATAAAAACGGGTGCGTACATCCGATCTAGTTCCGTTCACAATAATGTACATATATGTACCTATCATACGAGTCATAAAATGTAACAGTCTAAAACCGTTTCTATTCTATATGCTAACGATGAACCAGAGGGGAGTAGGAGGAGAGCGTAGTTGGCTAACCTTGAATCCATGCTATATGATATGCTTTCTACGCCGTCTGCTAATTATCTACACAACTGGGAAGACACCGATTCAGAGTATGATCGCAACATGTTAATTAATGCAAGTAACAAATAAAATAAACAGTTACCGTTCCTTTCCATCAATATCGTAACCATGCCATTTTAAATCATATAATCATCGTTCACATAATCAACGTTCATAAAACGATCATTCATAGGATCCGTAGATCACATGCCATTTCAAATATGTCCATTTATTTTGATACTCCCGTTATAGACTAGCTAGACTATACTGTACGCCCAGTCGGCGCCCATGCATGGGACTTTGTACCATGTCGCAATTCCCCTATTTGTAGGGATACGTGTTGCCTGTACAGGACTCTGTAATAATCCCCCGATTTGTAGGGATATATGCCGTAGCATCCGTATCATACCATCTGTAGTCGTAGCAGTCATAACGGTTTCTCCCTTCATTTTATATGTATGCAGTACTATATGAAATACCTTATATTACACATTAATCATATGAGAACACGTTACAATCACATAGTTCACGTCGATTCATAATAGCACATTATCACGTACTAATCAATTAATCCATAGAAAGCATGTAAACATATAAGGCACATAAGGTACATGTCGCAATCATACTCACAAGTTTCGCCTATTTCCCCGTTCGCCTAAACAGCTTTGCCCTTGCCTTTATCAGATTCCTGACCTATACAATTATTTTTATCCGTAAATCTAAAATCCCTATAATGATATGCGTATGTGATATGCATGCTTTATTATTATGCATGTGCGTTTCTTATTCGTAGCCTTTACCGGAAACCCTGACTTATTTTATATCAAAACCCTAATTTTTACATACAATTATATGTATAAATATTTTATTGATGATGATATCGTTTTCTTTTAGGCTAAGGAATTGTATAGTCATTATTATTAACAATGATCTCAACATCATAACCTACCCAGCATTATCATTCGACATTTATTTCGACAAGTATAAAGAATCTCGACATTCTATCTACATTATCATTCGACATCCATTTCGATGTCATATTAGAGATTCTATCTAACGAATTTATAAACCTCGATATCATAACTCGACATTTTATCACCACTCGACATTTTATCATAATATTTGACTTTCATCACTACTCGACATTATTCAAAGCAGCTCTCGACATCTAACAACTCGACATTTAATAATCATAACTCGAAATGTAAAATGTCGACATGTGTCTTGGAATCTCATTTCGATGTTCATCTATTTTCTTCCAACAACTCGACATCTTCTCTAACAATTATCGATCCATCTCGACATTTATCTAACAAATACCAATTCATCTCGACATCCTATTCGGCATTATACTCGACATTTTACAACCCGATATTTTACTCGATATTATATCTCTGTCGACATTATAATTCGACATCTTCTCTAGAGATTTCCCTCAAATTCTTAAAACTTCATCCAGTTCATATATCGAACTATCTATTCTAATCAAGACACTTTAAAGACTCGATCCTTTGTTAATCTTTAGCATATTTCAATCTCGACCCTATTATTTCAAACTCATTCAAAATCTCGAAAGCAGTATACTTATAAAACAACACAATTTTTCTTCCTAAAATCCTTCAAAGTCTGATTAAACCCTAAAAACCCAAAATCGATATAACACATAGTTTAAGCAACGTTCCATGCTCCTAAGTACTTCAAAAATATAATAACTCATGATTTAAACGTAAATTCAAAGTAAAGAATCCTACCCCCTTTTTTTTTTAATACTCTGAAATTCTCTAAACTTCTTAGCTTCCCATAATTATCAAATATTGAAACCTTCCGATACTTGATATAAATCTTAACAGTCGTAGTATGTTACAATCAGACCTATAAGTGCTTCAACTCTTGAAAACTGTTCCTACAACTTCTTTATGCATGCTAACAAATAAATCAATGATGTTAGGTCATAACGAAAATTCCTTACCCTTTCCTCAGCTTAATGGTTTCCTTTCTATCCTTAGCTTTCGAAAATGGTGAAAGGTAGCACAGACTATTTCCTTATTACTTTATCTTATGATTTACGTGTTGAAATAAGCAAATGATGTTGAGCTATACTTTATCCATACTTATCATAACTATAAGAAACACTTGTGATTTATTATTATTATTTTTTTTATCTTTCCTTCACTACTAAGTTTTCGAATTATGAAAGCTTCGAAATTTTCCAGACTCGTAAAAATCTTGCTTCTTCCTTACTTGGCGAATTCAATTCGCAAACTAAAAAGTAAATATACATATATATATATATATATATATAAGTGATTATCATAACTATAAGAAACACTTGTGATTTATTATTATTATTTTTTTTATATTTCCTTCACTACTAAGTTTTCGAATTATGAAAGCTTCGGAATTTCCCAGACTCGTAAAAATCTTGCTTCTTCCTTACTTGGCGAATTCAATTCGCAAACTAAAAAGTAAATATACATATATATATATATATATATATAAGTGATGAATGAATACTTAGTCTTTTTCTTTCAGTTATTATCTTGTAGTAGCGTGTTCTCATAACTAAATGACATCGACATTTCATTAACACTTATCCAAATTCTAACACTTGCATATATTATTTTACTATTAAATTTATTTCTTCTATGACTTGGTTTTCATAACTTTACTTAAGAAGGCTTTTTACGTAATACTTTTCTTCCCAATTTGTAAAACTCTTATTTTCGCACTCTACCTATTTGGAAATTCCTTACTTATAAATTTCTAAGTTCGTAACATTCCACATTTCACAACCTATAATTATTTGAAAATCTCGAACTATACTGCCTTAACTAATATTATTCTCATTTATACTTCTATCACGAAATTAATTATACAATTGCATAAATTTATATGAATGCATGAAAAGGTGTAAGGTTTCGGTTCCTGACACGGCCTCTAGACGGCGGCGGACGGCGGCGGCCGTGGTAGTCCAGGGGTCTGGGTGACGGACGATTTCGTGGAGGCGGGCGACGATTTGGGCGTCCGTCTGCATTTTTCCTGTTTTGTTCCTGGGATTATTTAAAATGTTAGATGCTTTGTGTTTGATAAATCCAAGCCTTATATAGCTTACAAAACGTCGTAAGAGCTTCCCAAAACCCTAACATATAGCGCGGGACCAATCTCTAGTACACGGGACCCAAGCTCTAGTGCGCGGGACCCAAGCTCTTATGCGCGGGTCCCATGGTCTAATGGGCCGGCACTAACGTGCGGGGACCATGCACTGATGCACGGGTCCCGCGAATTTATGTGCCGGTCCCGTGAATTTATTCGCCGCACTAATGTGGGGTCCCATGATGTAACGCGCGGGTTGCCTGCTTTCAAGCAGGGTCCCCGGATCAACTGGAAGTAAAAATAATGAACATGTTCCGCCTTCCAAACCGGAATTTCGAAGCTTTGACAACCCATTGGAAGGGTTTAGGACTGAGAGTTACAAATTTAGATGGTTATATTCAAAATACGACCCGGAAAAATACTTACACTGAAGTGTGAGGTTCGAATCTTTCGTTCGCCGAGGACTTTCCGGTGTTCCTTCGCCTGTGAAGAAGCTGATACGAGGTCGGGGAATTTTTCTTAAGGACGATGATGAAGAAGAAGAATAATTAGGTGAGGTGGAATGAAGACTTTCTGCCGCAAAATGGAGATGGACGTGCAGCTTTTAATTCATTTTAGGCGTTGTTGTATTATATTTTTGTTTTTCTTATTTTTTTATTAATATTAAGGGATTAGAAGAAGATGATTAAGTGTAAATTAAAAAGAGTGCTATTGACCAAAAAAATAAGTCAAGAGTGCTATTCTTTTATACTTGACCACGTCAAAGGCTATTTTTTAAAAAGACCCTTTAATTATGTAGAGTAACATTGTTTAATGTAATTATTTATGATCATAAATTGGGTTTCTTATAATTGGAACGCAGTTGTAGTTATCATATTATTACTACATACACCAAGTCGTGATTGTATAAATGGTTGGAAATTTTATATAGAAATAAATTCAATGGTGGTAATTATTCGTCTGAATGAGTTTAAAAAGTAGCACCAAAATAGGTGAAAGAAGCATCATTTCATTAAGAATTGCATCAATTTCGCGTAGAGATGAATTTGTTCAGGTAAAAGGTTGTCACCTACAGTAGGGGTGGGCGTTCACGTTCGCGTTCAGGTATTCGGATTTTACCCCAATTCGATCGGGTTCGGGTAGTTCGGGTTATTTGTCGGGTATCGGGTACCCGATACCCGATAATTTTTAATCGGGTAGGGTATCGGGTAGTAATTTACTACCCGGTGGGTTATTCGGGTACCCGATATTAGGGGTGGGCGTTCGGGTATTCGGGCTTTACCCAAATTCGATCGGGTTTGGGTAGTTCGGGTCGGGTAGTTCGGGTTATTTGTCGGGTATCGGATAGTAATTTCTACCCGGTCGGGTTATTCGGGTACCCGATATATTTTTTTAAAATAATATTTTAGTATTAATATATAAACATTAAAAAGTTATAATATATATGTAGATATCAATATCTAAATTGAGCGATGTTAAAGTTTTAAACAATATTTCGATTAATTTATTGTTTTAATTGTATAATTAACAAATGATATTTTACTATCAATGCATAAATTCTTATAAAAATTTAAATATATATTCTCAAAATTTTATTAATATACATATAAAAATATGTATATATTATATATATTTAAAATAAAATATCCTATATTATATCATATTTAGTATAATATTCGGGTTTCTTCAGTTAGATATCTATTGATAAAAAGAAATTTACTTGTCCGTACCTTGTCAGATTTATATCTTAGGTACCCCTTTCAAACGTTTCTTGCACTTAGGTACCTAATGGACGGAAATAGCCCTAACAGAACATGATTTTACAATTTTACCTAGCTTTTAACTTAAACTATAAAAAAAACAGAAAAATTAAACCAAAGACACCGAACGATCATCCCCAACATAATCTGCACTGATCTTTCTTGCAACCAATTCATGATATCTCCATCCCCAAATAGAATTAGTCTTGTGAAGATATTTTGCCTTGCCGACCGATTATCGACATCTCTTGCATGTGACGGTAAGTTTGGTATTTTTATTTTGAGTCGTGTTTGTCAGTTATATGCTAAATTCGGATGGATTAGTGTTGTCATTAGCAATTCGAATACATGATTGATTATGGGCTTTTTATTTCGGTTATCAATTTGAGATTTCTGTGTAAAAAAGATGTTTTATGGGTTTTTTCGGTTTTTATTTTGGTCCTCGGTTATGCTTTGATTAGGGTTGTTTTTGCTTGGACATAGATTGACATCGATCTGCTTTGGTGTTTTTGTCCTTAGGATTCGATTATATGTTATAAATTATTGTTATACATTCTGGTAAGCTATATGCTTGATAGTCCATCATACGTATGCTTTTACAACGGTACTCCTTGTTTTATTCGTATACGGATTATGCAGTAATAGAATCAAATACAAGTTCAACCCAACATGTCGTGTGAAAATCATGACGATGATGCACGAACGACGCGAGAAAAGGATTGACCGTTGTTTGCGAGTTATGTCCAAAAGAAGAAAAGAACCTTGTTCAGAATATCACTGCTGCTCACGCATTGAAAGTGAGTAAGTCTTCGAACGTGGCATAATCGTCGTACTTGTAGAGAAGCCGTATCGACGTAGCGTTCGTATTTGCCATGTATTTTGTTACTATTTTTGTTCCAACAACCTTATAGTTGCTCTTTTGTATGGTTTATCTTGTGCAAATGATGCCCTTGGGTTATGCCACATTCTTTTGTTCTAATGTATCAATAAGATATGGCTCATTCTTTTTGTCCAAATAATGCCAATAGGTTGTGGCACACTTGTGATGCAATGTGTGGATGGAAAACTTGTGCTGTATGTTCTTGATGGTATGTAACATATGGTACGCCATATGGTTGTAAAAAGGTACTGTAATATTTGCCACCAAAGTACTACATTTTATCTAACGAACTTACTATAAACATACCATAGAAGGTATGATATCCTTTCAAAAATAGATACCATATACATGTGAAGTAAGAGTACTGTAACATTACTTGAGATATTTCATCAAAAAATTAGCCCGCATATGTAATGAAAGTCTTCGGTGTTGTTAGAGACAATTTCTGACAATTTTCTGTCATGACTGGACATACTTCTGACATACGAGGTAATAAATCACGAAAAGATGGCTACTCTGACATGTTCCTTTCAGAAGATATTTGATGCTCGCAGTACCAATATACACATGTTCGTAGTGCCAATATATAGTTGTTCGTGGTACCATAACGTATGCCAGTGTAGTACCATGCATAGATTAGTTATAGTATCTTCTCCGTACCACGTTTTTAATTATCGAAAACACGTAAATTATTGTGCAAATAAGGCATGAGAACTTCCAAAAAACGGAAGATAATAAAAATTAAACACACGGTAATGTAAAACGTAAACACTAACTTCCAATAGATTAAAAATCTTGACTATCTAGTAAGATGTTCTTACTAGTATCATATTAAATAGAAAGAAAGTTGGTTTCAATGTAATAATCATAATTCAAAATATTAACCGACCAATATTGATACCAAATAATCATAATTCTAAATATTAACCGACCAATATTGATACAAAATGATCAATATAGTACCTATAACATAGGTCATCGACCAAATATAATTCGAACGGCGTCGAAAAACTCTTACCCTAATTTGTAGTACCAATATACAGATGATTGTGGTACAAATATATAGATGTCTGTAGTACCACAACGTATGCTGGCGTAGTACCATGCGTAGGTTGCTTGTAGTATCTTTTTCGTACCACGTTTTTAATTATCGAAAACACGTTGATTATTGCGTGAATAAGGCACGAGAACATCCAAATACGGAACATAATAAAAATTGGACACACGGTAATGTAATACGTAACACTAACTTCCAATAGATCAAAGATCTTGACTATCTAGTAAGATGTTCTTACTAGTATCATATTAAAAGAGAGAAAGTTGGTGTTTCAATGTAATAATCATAATTCTAAATATTAACCCAGCAATATTGATACCAAATGATCACTATAATACTTATAACTATGAAACATAGTCACTGACCAAAAGTAATTCGAACGGCATCGAAAACGCTTATCCAAACTTGTAGTACCAACATACAGATACTTGTGGTACCAATATATAGATGTTCAAAATACCATAATGTATGCTAGGTAGTACCATGCGTTGGTTGCTTGTAGTATCTTTTTCATACGACCCGCGTGTTGTTCGTAGTACCCAAAATTACATATTTCATACATAAATTCTTAAGCAAATCACGTATGATGCGTAGTATATCATCAAATAAATGTGTTATTAAACAAAAAATATCAAAAATTAGTTGTATATTTCCAATTCACCACAAATCCAAACTATGCAGCATGAGTTCTTGCTACTATGCTTATTATATCTTGAAACTTGTGGTTTGAAAGGGTTATCCATACGTGTAAGGGTTAATGCGACAAAACTTATACTAAACGAAACATATAGTCTATATAAGCACGTTAAGATAGTTTTGCATAAAAACTAATGTCAATGACGATGAAAAACACTTACCCTAATATGCCGTACCAAAACATGAAGGGTTACCGAATCAAAAACTATTATGTTGGCGTATCTTATATAGTTATAATAACGTACCAGTCGTATGTTCTTGGTAGTACCCAGTATTTGTATATGTCAAAAAGAAGATTTTTAAGTCTTCGACATGTTAGATCAGTCAGATCAAATTCTCTGAAAGGTCAGAGACCTTTTTCAGATATGTTATGAATTGTTTTTAGCTTATACGGCCTCTAACTGTCGTACCAAATTTAATACTTTTGTAGTACCATTTTTATTGTGCTAACCGTACCAATATAATTTGATTGCAGTACCTTCTATGGATATGCTGGGGTACTTAACATCTGCACTATGCAGTATCTCGGTCAAAGTAAAAAATAATAGACATTACACGCAACAAATAACCCATAATCACTCCGGTCTCTGATAAAAGATAAAAAAACTGATAGAGAACAAATCACAACATAATCTAATGCATGGCAACAAGTTTACAATCGAATGTATGTCCAAGCTAACCGAAATCTCAACTCATCTTTCTAACAAAAATCAGGTCCCATTGAATCTCTGCACTTGGTCATGACATGCTTACTCGTCTTCACTCCAATTAAGAACTGGATCAAATGGACGGATATGCTACACCTACCAAATGGTAGGATAACTAATAATAAATGATAGTGCTACATTATTTTATAAAAGTATCACCTGTTGAAACAGTTAATATCATAATAACACATCCAATGGATCTGGTACAACCTTGAAGTTGTCTAATGGACCTGGTACAACCCTGAAAATTGGTACGTTGAATGATTTACAATGGTACCGCTACAATATTTATTAAGGTACTGCGTATCAAAACAATTAAGTACCACAATAGCGAATTGAATAGTATGCAATATAATTAAAATTGGTACTACGTAATAAATATAAAAGTAGGGGCTTCTACAAGTTAACCTCGCTTAATACTAAAGTGTCTCGGTTCTCAACCAACAAGTCCAGATAACCACAAACAACCTCCATTGATCCAACATTGAAATATTTGTCGCATTCCACAACCAATTCGAACAGCCAAACGAACGAAACCCCCCATCTAATTCACAAATGAAAAAGCTCCGAAAATTGGGGAAAAATTGAACAAACACCGACCTCTGCAATCATCATTGAGAAGTTTTCTGCGAACGAACCGTTTCATCAGTCCAGGAGCTTCGTTGAGTAACGTGACCAGCGTGCTCCTTCTGCCTATAATAGCCACGCTAACCATGGGCATTAACCCAAAGTACCCGATGGATATGATGATCATATGCGAAAATCAACGAGTTAAAATCATCAAGAAAAAGAGATTTGTTGTGAGAAGAGAGAGAGAGTGTGAATGATCTAGATATTTGACGATGATGGTGATGATGATGATGAATAGTAAAAAAGTAATATAATATACTAAAAGTAAGGGTAAAATCGTCACATAAGAGAAACGGGTATGTATCTGCAAATATTTTATTCCATCTGGTACCTATGCATAAAATAGCTCTGACAGGGGACTGATCTGGTCTTTTTATACATTTAGGTATTTTAGTGTTGATGTCCCTATAATATTTTGATATTTAATTGCATTATAATATTTTTAGTCAATATTTTCAATTCAAATCGGGTACCCGACGTCTGGTACCCGAACCCGATAAGCGGGTACCCGCCGTAGATCGGGTCGGTTCGGGTAGTGAAAATCTTAACCCGAACCCGAACTACCCGAACTCGAATTACCCGATACCTGACTACCCGACCCAATGCCCACCCCTACCTAACAGGAACCGATACAACTCTCAAGCAAGTTCCAACCCCATCGGAAGGGTCATTTGCTAATTTCCATCACCTCAAACACCTTGAGATCCTCTCTCAATTCTTAGAAATCTTAGGGAGTCCTGAAATAAATTTAGTATATATCGTATTCAAAAGTTGTTGGAGAGTCCGAAAAGCATCGATTAAGTTCGTTGGCCTCCTAATCTGGACTGCTCCTATTACGAGACGATTGTCATTGTATCTTTGGAAATGATTGTGTATCCGTAAGCACTATTTGCGGGAACATATCATTTTAAGGGCATCGCGTCCACGCTAGCTCGACAATAAAATCAGTCTGTTGTCTCTCGTATGATCGAATGTTTAATATAAACATACATGCAGAATCTTGTAACCGATAATCTTAAACGATATTGAGAGAGCTCATGTTAGTTGTCCACTAATCTTAAAACGATATATGTTAAAATGATATTGTGCAAACTGATTTTGAGCGCAATATTCTGGCAAACATTCCAGCGGGAGCGAAGTCGAAGAAATTGACCCATGGTAAATTCGAACATCGGGAGAGGTGTGACCTTTTTGTGAAACGGTTCAACACATTGAAATATATTATATTTGGAGTTCCACCATTCCAAATTACATAAGAGGGTTTTTTAATATAGGTTTCAGAAAAACACGATTAGGCACATAATAGGTTGCAGTAAAAACTTCCGCCCATAACTGTTTGGGAATATGATACTCATGTAGCATTGATCTAGCTATTTCCTACAACACTCTATTTTTTTGCTTAACTATGCCGTTCTGTTGGGTGTTATAGGAGCAAAAAAATTACGACTATACCCATACTGTTTAAAAACTGAAGCAAGTGATTTACTATCAAATTCTAATCCGTTATCACTAAGTATCTTGCATAAGCGTATTTCTTTTTCGTTTTCAAGTCTCTTTACTAGCGTTGAGTTATCTAATGCCTCATTCTTATGTGAATGGAATATCACCCATGTGTACCTAGAATATTCATCAATAATAACAAAGACATATCTTGTACCCCGCAGAGACATTGTCTGAACCGGACCAAAAAGGTCGAGGTTAAGTAATTCCAGAGGTCTGCATCCAGATATCGTATTATCTCCTTGATAAATGACACACTAGAATACTAGCAAGTGTACTTGGTCGTGCAAGTAGTATAAAATGGACGTAAGTCGAAGTAGCGATCTACGAGGACAACTCGATTAGTTCTAAGATACTAATCCGAAATTTAATTTAGACTGAAGAGATTTTTAAATATATAAACCAACCAGTTCTGCTAAGGTAATGCCCCTTTATCCCTAATTGAACCTTGCCTGACTTTAACTTATATATATATATATATATATATAAATTATGTATATTTTTTAGATTTGTTTTAAGACGGTTTCAAGAAAATCGCATATCAAGATAACAGTTTTTTATAACGACAAGCGTGGTTAAAACACATATTCGACACAGATTAATCCTACGTCTTCATGCGATCGTCTATATTCAACCAATATGAATCTAGTTAATGTAGAAATTCATAACGTACGTGCTATCATTTATTCACGTAACTAGCAACCTTATGCAAAAGTGAACCAAATATATTCCTATATGATGGTAGTTACCCCGCACGCATTCGGCTTTATGAAATTCGCCGATTTTAAATGCTTTCGGGGCCTAAGGTCTCAAAAACCACACATACGTAACCGAATTCCATCTCTAGTCGGTTTTACGTAGTGGTGTTCAATGCGTTTATTCTAACCGATCTAATCACTTCAAACATACGTAAGCATTGAGCGCAAGCATAGAACACATAGCTCATATGATTAAATGGAATACGAATAACATTAATACGAAATCATAATCCGGCCTATTACATCTTTAACCATAAAGAAACTTAAGCACACATATTAATAAATGAAAAACACAAAATATTCAACATAGACATTGATATAATTAAAACGACATAAAACTTCCCTTATCACAATGAACGGCGTCGTGCTCCCTCGAGGTCTCTCATCCTATCTCGGCAAAAAATCTCACCTCGCAAGCTATCAAAATGTGTGGTATACGTCTGATATGCTCCGTCCTTGAATTGTTGTGTTGTTTTGGTAACGAGAGATGCTTGCTTGGTGATTTGTGAGGTGTAAGTCGATTGGTGAGATGAGGTGGATGCTTCAGCTTCTTGCTTCGAGAAATGAAAATGAGTTTTGGATGTGTCTCAGCCTTGTAAGCGTGTGTGTGGCTCTGTGTAAGTCCCCCTTTCTTTCTGAATCATGGTCCATTATAGTGTTTAAAACTCTAAACCACTATGAATAAGAAATTCTTGCGCAGACTATAAGGATGCAAATCTCTATCGCTTGGTTCCTTTTTCTACCTTGAGCTGCCTTCTTCGTTTTTTCCTTGAGCCTCGTGACTTAGTAATCTTCACGTTTGATATCCAGTCATTGAATAGACTTAATAAACCACTAAATCAATTGAAAGATGTTAAATTTTTGGACGAAGAAGTAGGACAAAAACAACAATGTATAATCGACAGAGAGATGAGGGAAACTATTTCATTCACTTAGTTCGTTGTTATTCAAGCTTCTACAGCAGAAATATAAAAGCGACCCAATTAACTACTATTACTTATCCACTAATTAACTACTAGTGATTATCCAAAATAGTAAACTGACATATAGAAACCAACTTGGACAATCCTAAAACAACTTCTTAACACTCTCCCGTGTTTTAGGTGATGCAAACATCAAACTTCTGAGATTCGTCTGGCGGCCGATAATGATTTCGTAAAAATAGAGACTTGATTTCCAATTCATTTTCTTCAGCAGAGATGAATCAATTCTAGTTTTCTTCACTGTAGCACACTGAACATGCCTTTTCTTAGCCTTTCTTGCGTCACAATAATTTTGCATGCGATCTTTGAAGAAACCTTCTGTAGTCGACTTGGACAAACTTTTTTCAAACACATTGCTTAATGCAGCAGCCTTATCAGTGGACAGATTTCACTTTTGCTTGCGAACAAATGAATCCACATAGACAGAAGAATCAGCTGCTTTGAGAGAGAATATTTTCTTTGGCCTGAAAAATAATCAGCTCCTCTTTCGGAGTTAGAACAAAACCTCTTCCCTTCATTTTGACTTTCAAAATATCACGAGTGCTTGCATCTCTAATCGTACAATAGCAATCTTCGAAGAGAACGCTGAAGCCTTTCTCCATTAGTTGTCCGATGCACAATAGGTATTGATCAATATCAGGAACAAATAACACATCGGAAATTAACTTCGTACCTGATCTGGTTGAAATTGCAACGGTTCCTTTTCCGTGAACCGATATATATTTTCCATCGCCAATACGAACTCTTGAAGTGATATTATTGTTCATATCTCGGAATAAACCTTATCATATGCCATATGGTTTGTACACCCACTGTCGATAAGCCACTCTTCGCATGAATCTATGCCCGAGACACATGTGGCCCTGAAAAGATAATCTTCCTCTTCAAGGTGAACCGGCCCTGTAGCGACCCTACTTTTCTAATTAGGATTTGTGGCAGATTTCCGCAACGTAAGCCGCGCAAGGCACGTTTAATTAAAACTTTTTCCTAAAATAATATACATTACTACAATAATCTGTATACAACGTCATCACTATACATGGGCCGAAGCCCCAAAATATTAAAAGAACAAAAGCCCTACAGCCGCTCCACGGGTCTTCATCCATGTACCGCTCCGCCCTCAAAAGTCCGTGGAGCACCGCCACCAGCCGCCTCAGTCTTGATGCGTATCAGCGTCAGACTCAGTACCTACAACACGTAAACACTGATTTGCCCAGTAGGTGAATAAAATGCATGTATGCAAGTGTGCACTCAACCCCAATCCCAATATCTCACAACATGATATAATGCACACTTTTCTTTTCCCACATTCCTATTTCACACAACACAGGGCCCTAGGTTAGGCTCGACACCTTCGCGCGCAATAGACTACTGGGAGGCCACCCCCAAGTCTCGCGGCAGCCTACCCTGGTAGTGCATTGGACGATCACGCCAATGGCCTCCTACCGTGTCACTCCGCACCAAAAGCATACACTGATAGTGCACCGGACGATCACGCCAATGGCCTCCTATCAGGTCGCACCAAAATCTCATCCGGCGGTATGCACCTCGGGACGATCACGCTCGAGTAGACAGATCGATCACGCCTGTCTCCGCCAGGTGCCCAGTGAGTCCAACCTCGACTCCTCTAAGAGTCACCAATAACAAGCATCCCATTCTACCCCGTACGTCAATATCTCATTATCATTACCGTCTCACTACGGTACAACCATCTCTCTCCCTGACGTGACATGCATGTGCCATGCATATATATTTGAAGTCTCATATAAACATGATTTACGTGAAACAGGTAAAACACGTAAATCACGTAAGTCACAAAAATCATCGAATCACATGAAGACACATAAGTCACATATGTGTTTACGTATTGTAGATGGATCATCCACCTACCTGTCCTCCCGCTATCGCTAAAAAAGAGATCTGGTGGAATCCCTATACGTCGATCCTCTGAATAAATAAATATTATTAGTATCTTTACTAACTCTCGAATAGTACAGTCTGAATTAATTATATTAGAAATCATTATAATATTCTAAGCTAGAGATGACCTAGATCGCCCGACTTATGGTCAACTCTAAGTCCATTCGATATTTAATTATCCTAAATCGCCCGATTGAGACAAAGGATTAAACTATATTAAAATGTTTGGAGTTTTGAAAAATCGTCCGATCTCGTCAACCCGAAACTGGGTTTTGCCGAGATGCCCGATTCCTTGTACAATTAGCCCTACATTTCAATAGATCCTTACATAATCTAAATCGCCCGATTTGGGCATGCATAAAGCCTAGCTCCGCCCGATTCGTGTATGCATCGCCCGATTGCGTGGTAAATCGCCGAACTTCAATTACGTCATCATCTCGCCCGATTCATCACATGTCTATAATAGTTTCACCGAGCTTTTAGTTACTCTCAAATCGTCCGATTTGAGAAGTCTAAGTCGCCCGATTTTAAAATCGTCGAGTGATACAAATCGCCCGATTATATCATATACTCAAATCGGTCGAAACCTATATAATTTCAAATCGCCCGATTTCTTAAGATTACAAGTTAGACTCCTAAATCGTCCGTTACCTATTAGATTTACATAATCTCATAATCGTCCGATAGACTTGAATCGCCCGATTTCCCTCAAGAACCCTAAAAATATTTATATACTATCAAGATCACCTTTGAAAATTATTCTAACCCAGAAAATGATACACCTTAAAACATCGATTCCCTATGGGATATATTATATATAAGAAATAATCAAACTCACAACTCGTCACTTAACCTCAAGATTATCAGACGAACCTTCAAAGACTAAGTTTCCTAATCCTAGCAGGTTTCGAACTATCCTATGATTACTGCATACCCACATGAAGTCATATACAAGCATAAAACTTTTGCATCCCTTAACGTTTCCAATTCTCAAGATGTCTCATAGGTGTTGATGAACATAAATCAATTCTAGGGTTTTCAAAATATAATAACCCACGAAACTATTAAAATCATCACTTATTCACGTAATCAGTATATTGCTATTTAGATAATCTAAAAAGTTCCAGAAATATACCTTACTCATGTTTTTGAACCGTTGGATTTCTATGGTTGAGGTTCTTTCGTTTTCTTTCTCCTCTCCTTCGTATGATGTCTTTTGTAAGTATTACCAATTTGTTTTTAACTTACAACTATGGATATATATTAAGGTATAGTTTTAGAAAGGAATGATATTGATTAGACAGGTTGGTAGACAACGAGTTTTCTCCTTTGCATTAAGTAATCTTATAGTTATCTTATCATTTGGGGTTTTGTGGGCTTCATTTCGAATTTTATTAATTTAGTTTAGCCCAACCTTATATATTTTAGTACTATTACTCTTATTTATTATACTTATTAATTCTTCAAATGGACTTCGAACTTGGTTCAAAACTATCTCGATTGTAATTCATAATTTCTTTATCAGCTCTAGTTCGCAAAATTTACATAACTAATTATTTAAAATTCCTGTATTAAATTTACGGGTATTACATCATTCCCCCCTTAAAATAATTTCGTCCCCGAAATTATGCCTAATGGAATAACTCGGGATAACGAACTCTCATATTATCCTCGCGCTCCCATGTGGCTTCCTCAATTGATTGATTCCGCCACAATACTTTAACTAACGGAATAGCCTTATTCCGAAGTTGCTTCATCTCATACATCAAAATCTCTACTGGCCTCTCTTCGTAACTCAAGTCAGGCTTGAGCTGTCGATAAAGAAGTTCGTTCTGGATCACATGGCTTGGGTCTGCGACGTATTCTCGTAATGTCGATACGTGA
This sequence comes from Craterostigma plantagineum, assembly GCA_027422505.1. Classification (NCBI taxonomy): domain Eukaryota; kingdom Viridiplantae; phylum Streptophyta; class Magnoliopsida; order Lamiales; family Linderniaceae; genus Craterostigma; species Craterostigma plantagineum. The sequence goes on from JAPQWV010001254.1 coordinate 40,993, forward strand.
AATACGTCGTGAACTTGTGATAACGAAGCCGGCAACTCTAGTTGGTATGCAACTTCGCCGACTCGTTTAAGGATTTTGAATGGACCTATGTATCTTGGACTCAACTTGCCCTTTCGTCCGAAGCGCTTTACTCCTTTCATTGGGGAAATCTTCAAAAATACTTGATCGTTCTCTGCGAACTCCAATGGCCGTCGTCGATGATCTGCATACTGTCGACTCTGATCCGTTCGTATTCTTTCCCGAATTTCGTCACAGCTTTTGTCGCCTCACGGATCATATCTGGTCCCAACAATGCTCGTTCGCCTATTTCATCCCAGTGAATAGGAGACCGACACTTGCGCCCGTATAATGCCTCGTACGACGCCATCCCGATCATAGCGTGAAAGCTATTGTTGTAAGAAAATTCGACCAGCAGGAAGTATTTACTCCATATTCCCTTGAAGTCTAGCACGCACGCTCGTAACATATCCTCAAGGGTTTGGATTGTTCGCTCAGACTGCCCATCGGTCTGGGGGTTATATGCAGTACTGAACGAGAGCTTAGTACCCATCACTTCCTGTAAGCTTTGCCAAAGGTTGGACAGAAATCTCGAATCTCGATCCGAGACAATAGAGATTGGAATTCCATGGAGTCGGATTATTTCCTGAATATATAATTCAGCGTAGCGTTCCATGGAAAAAGTAGAGCTAATTGGAAGGAAATGGGCTGATTTTGTCAGGCGGTCTACAACCACCCAAATAGGTGAAGAAGTACTTCAGGCTCTTATGGTCAGTGAAAATTTCACACCTTTCTTCGTAAAGGTAATGTCTCCAAATCTTTTAGGCAAACACAACTGCTACAAGTTCTAAGTCGTGGGTCGGATAGTTCTTCTCGTATTCTTTCAGTTGTCGGGAGGCATACACGATTACTTTTCCATTCTGCATCAACATACATCCCAGTCCGTTTTTCGAAGCGTTGCTATAGACCGAGAATCCTCCCGTTCCCGATGGTATTGTCAAAATTGGGGCAGAGGTGAGACGTTTCTTTAATTCTTGGAAGCTTTGCTCACATGCTTCTGTCCAGTTGAAGGGCACATTCTTTCTGGTCAAGTTCGTCAGAGTCGAGGCGATACCAGAGAAGTCAGCTATGAACTTACGGTAATACCCAGGAAGTCCAAGAAAACTTCAGACCTCGGTCGGAGTAGTCGGTAATGGTCAATTATTTACTGCCTCAATCTTACTCGGGTCCACGGAGATTCCCTATCCAGAAATCACGTGTCCCAAGAAAGCTACTTGCTCGAGCCAAAATTCACATTTCTTGAATTTGGCGTAAAGTTATTTCTCTCGCAGGATCCCTAAGACGATTCGTAAATGATTCTCGTGTTCTTCCTTCGTCTTAGAATAGATCAAGATATCGTCAATAAAGACGATTACGAACCAGTCGAGATAGTTTTTAAAGACTCGATTCATAAGATCCATGAATGCGGCAGGGGCATTAGTTAGTCCGAAGGGCATGACCTAAAACTCGTAATGGCCATAGCTCGTACTAAATGCTGTTTTAGGAACATCTGTCTCCCTGATCTTTAACTGATGGTATCCCGAACGGAAATCAATTTTCGAGAATACCGTAGCACCTTGTAGTTGATCGAACATATCGTCTATTCTCGGTAACGGATACTTATTCTTGATGGTAATTTTATTTAGCTCCCTATAGTCGATGCACAGTCGCATCGACCCATCCTTCTTCTGTACGAACAGGACCGATGCTCCCCACGGTGAAAAGCTGGATTGAATAAACCCCTTCTGCAACAAGTCCTCCAGCTGTTCATTCAATTCCTGTAGTTCGTTTGGTGCTAGGCGATAAGGAGCTTTAGAGATGGGGCGGAACCCGGTATCAAATCTATCGTGAACTATATTTCTCGATCAGGGGCTAACCCCGGGAGATTATCGGGAAATACATCAGCATACTCGTTGACTATCGGTACGTCCTTCGGTTCCGGCTAAGGTAACTCCTTTGCCTTCACCGCATACACGAGATAAGACTCACAACCAGCTCTCAATAGTCGTTGAGCCTTCAGCGCAGAGATTCGTGGAATACGATTCGGTGCGGTTCTACCCGAAAACGTAAACACCTCTTCCTCGGGCAGTTGAAATTTTATGACCTTTTTGTTACAATCTACGATGGCTCCATATCTCGATAGCCAATCCATCCCAAAGATAACATCGTAGTCGTTCATTGGGATCACAATCAGGTCGACGCTCAAATTTCTACCTTCAAAGTCCACGGAACATGCTTTTAGCACTTGGTTAGTGCGTGTTGGATCGGCGTGTGGCAAGGTAACTATGTAATTGCATTCAGATAAGGTAGGAGAGATTCCCACCTTTTCCACATACTTGGCCGACACGAATGAATGAGTGGCCCCAGAGTCAATTAGCACAGAAGTGGGCACGTCATAGATAGTCAACGTACCCGTTAATACAGAAGGATTTGCTTCGGCCTCCTCATTCGTCATAGTAAAAACTCGTGCTGGCACCGGAGGGGGTCGAATTAGTGGTTGGTTTGGAACTTGAGGCACATTCTCGTTGCAGTTTCTAGCGTAGTGTCCAATCTTCCCACACCGGAAACATTGTGGAGTCTAGTTTGGTCTTGGCCCATAACATATACCGGAATGGTAGCGCCCACACTGTCGGCATTGAGTTGCAGCACCTGGGGGTCGGTTTGGAATGTTAAATGATGCTTGATTCGGCCTTGGCCTCCAATTCTATTGGCCCGGCTGATTTCCGCGAAAAGTTGGCGTCTTTCCAAAGAATTGCCGTTTCTAATTCCCTCCTCCTTGCTGTGCTTCCGTTCTCCGCTTTGCATCCTGAGGATTTGTAACTCTAACTTCTGCCTACTCAGCTAGGATTGCACGTTCAGCGATACGAGCGTAAGTTTTCCCTTCCCTATCGTACATACTCACGCTTCGAAAGATCTCGGGTTTGTGACCTTCCAGGAAACGTTCAATCTTTAGCTCGTCGGTGGCCACGATGTGTGGTGCAAATCTAGAGAGTTGCTCAAATTTGCGGATGTAGTCTGCCACTGACATCCCTCCTTGTTTGAGATTGATAAATTTGTTCAACTTCTACGCCCGGTCTGGCGCCATGAAATACTTTCCTCGGAAGAGCGTTTTGAACCTCTCCCAGGTCATCGTAGTGGGATCCTCGAGCACCTGAATGGTATCCCACCAGTAGCCCGCATTCCCACGCAACATGAAGGTGGCGCAAGTCACCTTCTCAGTATCAGGCAAAAGGCTAACGCGAAACATGTTCTCGATGGTTCTAAGCCAATCCTCCGCATAGGTAGGATCAGCGGCCTCCTCGAACGAAGGGGGGTTTAACCTTCAGAACCTCTCCCCGGCAGCTTCTGCACGTTCTATCCCCGGGAATGCATGACGTTCCGAGGAACCTTGACGGTGAATGAGGTCGTTAATCTGATCTGACTGTCGTCGGATCAAATCTGTTAATTGGTGGATGGTAGAGCCGTCCTCATTCGGTGGGGATTCGGAAACCGCCCTACGACTAGTATTGCCAACCTCTCTACGTGTCCTTGGCATTTTTAACTAGTTCTACAATCAATCATAGTAAGCACATGTATCAAATAACACGTAATCACATAATCAATCTTTAAACTTACAGGCTAGGCTGGTTCTCCACGCTTTTGAGCTCCAGTACATGGACAGTCTTCAGAATCTAAAGCCTACGCACTGATACCACCTATAACGACCCGTTCCATACCGGGCGTCACTGTAGCATCGTTCCCCACCGGGACACGTGGGGTTGGGCCCACCACACTCCGACAGATAGTCTGGCCCCACTGTACCACCATTTAACATTTTAGCGTGCTTCGTCCTCGCTCACACGCACCTTGGGAAAACTTCCCAGGGGGTCACCCATCCCAAGATTACTTTAAGTCAAGCACGCTTAACTTTGAAGTTCTTTCGGATGGACTCCTGAAAAGGTAGATCGACCTTGGTACCTGAGGCGACCCTACTTTTCTAATTAGGATTAGTGGCGGATTTCCGTAACGTAAGCCGCGGAAGGCCCGTCTAATTTATAACTTTTTTCCTGAAATAATATATATTACTATAAAAATCCATCTACATCATCATCTCTGTACACGGGCTGTAGCCCCAAAATGTCAAAAAGCTCTAATGCCGCTCCACAGGTCTTCATCCATGCACAGCACCGCCCTCAAAAGTCCGTGGAGCACCGCCCCCAGCCGCCTCAGTCTTGACGCGTACCGGCGTCAGACTCAGTACGTACAATACGTAAAAACTGAGCAATTTGCCCAGTAGGTTAATAAAATGCATGTATGCAAGTGTGCGCTCAACCCGGATCCCAGTATCTCACAACATGATATAATGCACACTCTTCCTTTCCCACATTCCTATTTCACACAAGACAGGGCCCTAGGTTAGGCTCGACACCTTCGCGCGCAATAGACTACTGGGAGGCCACCCCCAAGTCTCGCGGCAGCCTGGTAGTGCACGGCACGATCACGCCAATGGCCTCCTACTGGGACGCTCCGCACCAAAATCATACACTGATAGTGCACTGGACGATCACGCCAATGGCCTCCTATCAAGTCGCACCAAAGTCTCATCCGGCGGTATGCACCTCGGGACGGTGACGCCCGAGTAGACAGATAGATCACGCCTGTCTCCGCCAGGTGCCCAGTGAGCCCAACTTCGACTCCTCTAAGAGTCACCAATCACAAGCATCTCATTCTACCCCGTACGTCAATATCTCATACCATTACCGTCTCACTACGGTACGACCATCTCTCCCTGACGTGATATGCATGTGCCATGCATATATATGAAATTTCAGATAAACATGATTTATATTAAACGTATGTCGAACAGGTGAAGCACATAAGTCACGCAGGTCTCGTAAATCATCGAATCACATGGAAACACATAAATTCACATTTGTGTTTACGTATTGTTGATGGATGATCCACCTACCTGTCCACCCGCTATCGCCAAATAAGAGTTCTGGCGTAGTCCCTATGTATCGATCCTCGGAATGTAATAAATATTATTAGTATTTGTACTAAATTTCAAACTGTACAGTCTAAGATAATTATATTAGAAAGTATTAAAAATATTCTATGTATGACTTAGATGCTCGACTTATGGTCCACTCTAAGTCAACATCCGATTTTTATGTTTAACTTAACTTCGCTCGATTCATCTTATAATTTAGTATATTATATAACTCGATGTTGTGCCTTGAAATCGTCGATTGGTCTGACTTAGACCTTGGTTTCATCCGATTCATCATTTTGATATTACTTGTTTCGGCCGATTTGCCACCTTGAAGCCCTAGTTTCGCCGAGCTCCTAGTCGCCCGATTTGAGGTATTTAATAAGCTGAAAAATCGCCGAGTTCTATCGGCCCTAAGGTCTCTTGAAATCCGATTTGTCTAGTGTTGAAGTCTAATTTCGCAGAGAGTGTAATTTAAGATCCAAATCTCCCGATTATGGTGCTTAGCTCGGCGATTCTCCAATTCGATTGAATAGTGTTAAACTAAATTATTCCAAGAGTTATAAAACCCTAATTCGTCCGAATATGATATTACAATATTCTAAGGCTTGAAAAAACTAAAATTGCCCCGATGCTCAAATGAAATGGTATCGCCCGATTCCTCCAAAAATACCATTCTTTCAAAAAAACTAAAATGATACTTATCAAGATCGTCTTCAAAAACTAGGTTATTTCCAGAAAACGGTACACCTTAAAACGTTAAGTTCCTAAATATTACCCCATGTTTCAGACCCATTAGAACTTCACATCACATGTTCGAACCTTAAGTAGTTAGGGTTTTCTATGAAATGATGATCTCCAACGAAATACAACCTCCTATGCATTTCTAACTAAGAAAATTCATACATAAACTTATCGAAATAACTTAAGTATTATATACCCTAAACACATCAATTGTTAAATAATAATTTCACGGTTGTTTTACCACCGAAACCCGCAAACATCATATGATTACGAACTTATACCTAACCTAATTTCAAACTCCAAGTTCTATATCTAACATACTTGGAATTTCTCGTGATTAATATCCAATCACACAAGTTAAGGGAACATAGAAATATATATTAAGTGCACGAAAGTTATGAAATAAAACACGGACGTTTACCTTCTTCACTCCAAATTGAATTGTTTAAGGGTTTTATATGTTCGTTGAAATCTTTCTCCTTCCCCTTTTTATTTTCGTCCACTGTTCTTTTCTTCTCAAATGATAATTCTTCAAGTCATGAATATAATAGTTCATATATATGTTCTGTTGTATTTTTGTACTTACGTAGGGGCTATGTATATTACCTTAGAGTTAAGAAAAGTTTCCCTTAGTCATGCGTAACAACGATCTCAGCAATCACCACGTGCCCTTTTTGTGTTCATTGATGGTTAGTTAGTGATATGATTAGATATACACGTGTAAATGTATACATGACATATTTAATCTAGTATATAACATCGAAGACTTTGATATACTTAACATACCGAACACTGGACAATATTATTTGTAAGCTACTAAAACTTTTAGCTAATATAACCATCCCGATAACTTAAGCATTATCATACTTTAAGAGAATTTGTTGGGCCCTTATTTAAGTATTAAGTATGACCCATTAATGTGTTGGGCTTTATTCCCGTAGCAAGCATAGTCCAATATTTTAAGTCCTATTATTTGTGGATATTCTTTGACTAGGTTTTGGCACTAATTGTTGTTTCAAGACTTAAATTTCTTTATCCAATTCTTAGTTCACATAAATTACGTAATTAATTACATCGGAAAACCCCATATTAAAATATATGGGCATTACATCCTTCCCCCATAAAAGAATTTCGTCCCCGAAATTACACAGATTGGTATAACTCAGGTGACGATTCTTCCTATTCTTTTAGCGATGATCTGTATCCTATTAAGGTAAAATTTATTCCTACCTTCATCTCGCAATTTAGGTGACACATTTAAATGTGTGACCCAATTTCTAAGATCATCTAATTCCTTATGTCTGGACTCGCCATACGTTTTCTATGTCTTCTAGACATACTTATTTCTATTCTCACCACGCTTCCGCTGCGCAATCTAGGATACTTGAATAAAATGCACAATACAACGTGCACTCCGACTTGATCCTATACTAATACGCAATAAAAGGACACTCGACTTTTTCTTCTTATCTCCTCAGGCTTTATCATATCTTAGCACCCAGAAATAAATGAAGTGTTGAAAAGTGGTCTGACCAGAAAATACATAGTCAAAACTAATACTCAAAGCTATTAAGTTTGGGTATTTTTCGAGCAGCCAGAAAATTGAGAGACTCGTATACTCGAAAGTGTTAGTTGTTTCACAACTTGTACTAGCCTAGACAATGATTAAAATAATACTTCTAACTTTGAAATCTATCGGACCCGAATATTTATACTACGAAATTTAAGGATTAGCAAGAGTCAAAAGTAATTTAGTCTCCTGTGTCCCTCATGAAAAAAATTTACCTAGTTCAAAAATTCCCTATAAAACAGAGGATTAAAATCTCGCCTTCCCTTCTACCCGAATTTGGATTGGAAATACCCAAACATAAAACAAGGTCACATACAACCATTAAGATATCCGAATTTCATATCTAGCCAAGTCAATGCCCGAAAATTCAATTGATTAAAATAACTGTAAACTTCATAATCTTAACGAGAACAACCTATGCCGAACCTTGTTCATACTAGAAAATCATGAGATTTATACCCGAATTTACATTACTCAGCTACCCAAATATTCTTCTATATATCCAACCTGGAATTCATCCTAAAGAGACTCGAAAATCTCTAACCTTAAAGTATCTACCCGAAAATTTCCACTTATATACCAAAAATTTTACTATTTATTCAAATCCAATTCTCTTATAGGAAGTCTCGTGTCTTCACATGGTAAAAATATGAACAGACACCTTAGCACTCATGTAAATTCAGACACAAGGATTTTAAAAAAATATAACTCATGCCCGAAAATTCACATAGGTCACATATTACATCGAAGCATAGTAACACATACAGGGCAGGCTGGTTCTCCAGGCTCTTGAGCGGCAGTACATGGACAGTCTGCAGAATCTAGAACCTAAGCTCTGATACCACCTGTGGCGACCCTACTTTTCTGATTAGGATTTGTGGCGGATTTCCGCAACGTAAGCAGCTGAAGGCCCGTCTAATTAAAAACTTTTTCCTGAAATAATATACATTACTATAAAAATCCGTCTACATCGTCATCTGTGTACACGGGCCGTAGCCCCAAATGTCAAAAGAACAAAAAGCCCTAATGCCGCTCCACAGGTCTTCATCCATATACCGCATCGCCCTCAAAAGTCCGTGGAGCACCGCCACCAGCCGCCTCAGTCTTGATGCGTACCGGCGTCAGACTCAGTACCTACAATACGTAAACCCTGAGCAATTTGCCCAGTAGGTAAATAAAATGCATGTATGCAAGTGTGCACTCAACCCCGATCCCAGTATCTCACAACATGATATAATGCACACTCTTTCTTTTTCCACATTCCTATTTCACACAACACACGGCCCTAGGTTAGGCTCGACACCTTCGCGCGCAATAGACTACTGGGAGGCCACCCCAAAGTCTCGCGGCAGCCTACCCTGGTAGTGCACTGGACGATCACGCCAATGGCCTCCTACCGGGTCGCTCCGCACCAAAAGCATACACTGATAGTGCATTGGACGATCACGCCAATGGCCTCCTATCAGGTCGCACCAAAGTCTCATCCGGCGGTATGCACCTCGGGACGATCACGCCCGAGTAGACAGATCGATCACGCCTATCTCCGTCAGGTGCCCACTGAGCCCAACCTCGACTCCTCTATATGGGATGGCCTGAATGTTTTGTGACGTGAGAGATATGTGTATCGTTTGCTCTTCGGTCTTGTCAGGAATTGCCAAATGGGAATGTGGCTTATGGACTTGAAATCTTCACTAACACTCGACTATGTTCCGGGGTTAGATCCAGTTTGGTCTGAATGAACCATGGGAACATAGAATCCATGCATCCGTCAATTGGGGTGAGTGCTGCTTAATCATCAAGTCGGAGTAGGTCGGTTGATGTTCTCTTCTTGTTAGTGTAAGGATGCCACCTTCGCCTTTTCGAAATTCTTGAGTTCTCAAGGGTTGCTTGTTTTTGGTTGGAGTCCGTCTTGGAGGTGAGAGTGCTCGAGAGGACTTTTCTCTCTTTTTCCCTTCTTTTTATATATATATATATATACATGTTATCGTAATAGTAGTAGATGTGTAGTTTCGTAATAATAATAGATAAAGGTATATGTATACCTATATGTATATAGGTTAAAGTAAGTTTCTCCCCCTCAAATCGTGCACCTAAGATATACTTCCCCTAAAAATCTACCCTCCCTCGTAAATATGGAGTGATTCTCCCTCTCAGTCTATGCACGTCTAAAAAAATTTAAGCTTCCTCCCAGTTAAATGAGCGTGATGAAAATAACGTATTTTCTGTTCGGATCCGATGCAAAATTGAAGAAGTAATTTTCTTTAAAGATGAGGATATTAAAATCTACATTTTTCGCTTTTGATCACTCTAAGTTTAAATAGGTATTTTGCACTTCAGCTCATATGCATACAGAAAAATCTGCTCGAAAATTCTTTAAGATGCATGCATATTGAAAATGTACCTATAGGAGGGTATTTAGTCATTTCAGCTCATATGCATGCTAAAATATAAAAAGTTCTTAAGAATCATGCATGTTTCTAATGTACCCTCGACTTAGGCATTTGCTTGTCCTCAAGTAAATTGGAAATCGGAAAAGGCATCAAATCAAGATGACGGCATAATTGTTCGTAACTTATCATCCACTACAAAAAGAAGGTCAAACAGCGACTACACTTAGCGACTACAGGTATAGTAGTCGCTGTTTTTGCCAGTTAGCGACTAAATTTACAAAATTGGCAACTACATAACGTTAGTCGCAATTAGCATCTACAGGAGTAGACGCTAACAAGTCTTACGCAGTCGCTAAACATTTCTACGACTACAGATTCGAAATTAGCAACTACAAGTATGTAGTCGCTGTGTACGACTAATTTTTCCGCCTGATTGTCAGTCGCTGATTTTTGTTTAGCGACTATATATATTGATTTTAGCGACTACATAGCTGTAGTCGCTAAATTTAATCCCTAAATTCGCCAGATCGTGAAATCCAAAACCACATTTCCCTCCCCAAATCCGAAAATTTCCCACCGTCAATACCAACCCGTCGTTTGTCCCGACCTCCGCCATCGTCCGAAGACGACCTCCGCCGCCGTCCTCCATCGCCCCCTTCACCAAATCAGAAAGGCGCGCCATCCCTCATCGTTTCCCGCCTTCGTCCGCCTCTCTTCACCGTCTACCGTCCACCGTGTGCTCGGTAAGTTACCTCTTCTTTCACCTGTTCTAGCCATCGTTTTCCAGAATATGAAAATCACGTCAAACACTAACAACGATTCAAGCAGTGGTGGATTACCGAATAAGAAAGGCATATTGGTTCTTGGTCTCAAGAGGTGAGAATTTTTTCTCTGTTTTCTGAAAAGTATTGTTGCTGTCTATTTCTCTGGCCTTTTTATTTCTCTGTATTCCTTTTATTGCAGGAAGATGATATTCTCAGGGAGCAAATAAGGATACATGGCACAGAAAAGAAAGGTTCTTGCTGCTTCCATTTACTTGTTAAATCACTGTTAACGTGATTCTGAGATATTCGGCTGCAGTTCATATTTGTAAAATTGTGTGATAGTTGGACTATTATTGCATCAAAATTCAAGGATAAGACGACAAGACAGTGTCGAAGAAGGTTGAGTAATATTCATCTTCCTTAGATTTTGAATCTTGAATTTCAACTCTCACACCAACAACTATTCATATCGGTCTTTTGTGTTCAGATGGTTCTCTTACTTGATTTTAGATTTCACGAAAGGAGGACGGTCACCTGAAGAAGACATGCTCTTATGTGAGGTTGTCTATAACATTATCACTTTATTTGCCATGTCTATCTAAAATATGCCAATTTACTCCCTTTTCATACCTACATAAATCTTTTCAGGCGCAAAGGTTATTTGTAAATAGATGGACGGAAATTGCAAAGGTTGTCTCGGGAAGGTAATATTGATCACAATCTCTCATTTTCTTGGTTTGTGGCTGATAAAGAGAAACAAAAAATCATTAAATGGTTAGTGTCTGATTCTCCAGAACCGATTACGCCGTGAAGAATCATTTCACGACTCTGTGTAAGAAGAGAGTGAAGCGAGAATCAGCACTTGCTAAAGAAAACAATGATACTTCACACATCGATTTGTACAGTGAAGGGTTATCTTCTCAGAAAGTGTTCCACCTCTTAAAAAGATACGGTACTGTTTCAAAGATCTCTTTTTTTTTAATGCATATGAACTTTTTTATGCTGATGAACTTCAATGTTTACAGTTTTGGACTTAGCTGTCATTCAAGGAATTTTGTGTTCGGTTTGATCTTTGTAATTCCATTATTGACTTAATCCATTCGTCGAAGGGGAACCGAAATGTATCCGTCTTATCGCTGCTCGGTGAGGACCAAGAAGAACCAATCGCAGGAATGCCCCCGACTCGTCGACGAGCTCATCGAGAAGTCCCCATGGCTTTACGGGAGTTTTCATTTGCGTAGTTGGTCTGTTTTGTTTCTGTTGATTTTATGTGATGGATTATGTTTTTTAATATATATACCAATGGCCTTTAGAGTTTATATTATCCTTCCAGTTTTATTTATATTTTTATTAACTGCTTAATATAATTACAATAAAATATAATTTTTTTTAAAAAAAAGAAAAAACAGATTGAGTTTAGCGACTACACTGTAGTCGCTAATGTAGTCGGAAAGAGATTTAGCGACTACAATGTTGTAGTCGCCGTGTAGTCGCTAAACAGCGACTAAATGCCGACTACGTAAATTTAGCGACAAACCATATAGCGACTACGGATTGTGGTCGCAAATGTAGTCGCTAAATTCCCATAGCGACTAACTTTCGGACTTTAGCGACTAATATGTGTAGTCGCTAAATGACTTTTTTTTTTGTGGTGATCATAGCTAGAAAGCACAAAATGTAATCAAACAAACAATCATAGAGAGTACACTAATGATTGGCACCTATCAACCTGAATTTTCTTAGCACTACAAATCAAGACCCACACCTCACAATGATTCACTCAAATCGCTCAGTGTATAGGCTAGTATATCAGTGAATTGCTCAAATAGTGCGCTAGTCCAACCCCTAATAGGCTTGCAAGTTAATCGCATATCTTCTACTTAAGGTGGTAAGCGTAGATCTGATGGTCTTTTGGGTCGAAACGGTGTCAAATAATAATGAGAGGACAAGCATAGACACTGACAAACGTACTCCTAAAGCTAAGACACATAAGCAAAAACTCAAAGAATATAGCATGATCAAACTGACAGTCACATGCCCCAACATAAGACTCAACATTCTCGCTCTGAAATCCTAGACTTTTCTGCCCGACCCTCTCAACTCAGTGTCCTTTCATTTACTGCCCTTTCACCTTATTTACGATCTGATTTTGTGCACTGCCCTTATTCCCTAAACATCAAGGTTTGGATTTTTGTCACAAAGAATACATCGTCACTGCAAATGCCGTGTACCTAGGGATACTTATTGTAACGACCCTCATTTTCTAATAAATATTTTGGCGGATTTTCGCAACGTAAGTCGCGGAAGACCCGTTTATTTAAAACTTTTTCTAAAATAAAATATATTAAAATAAACATCGTCTAAATAATCATATATTTACACATGCCATAACCCTAAAATAATAAAATATTAAAACCCTAACGTCGCTCCACAGGTCGCATCCATGTACTGCCCCGCCCTCAAAACTCCCTGGAGTCACCGCCGTCAGCTCGCCTCAGTCGCGACAAAGTCATCAGGCTCGGATGTACCTACAATACGTAAACTGAGCTCCTTGCCCAGTAGATGAAACATGCATGCATGCAATGTGTGCTCAACCCCATTCCCAAACACCTCACAAATGCACACACTCGACCGTCTCTACTCATCTCAACACTAACACATCTCAACACCTCACACTACTCGACACTAAGTATGACTCATCACATCTCACGACTCCTTGTGACTCAACACTATACACCCTCGGGTATCCCACTCAGGTCGCTTTAGAATGGGAAGGCTTCTCAGATCTCTTTAGAGTCACCCATTCCCGAGTTGAGGTTTGCACTCGGTCGGCCCACTCAGGTCTCCTTAGAGAGGTATACCTAACATTCGGGCGTCCAACTCAGATCGCTTCTATCGCTCGGTCAGCACACTCAGGTCGCTTTAGAGTGGTACGTACTGGAGCATGGGCAGCCTACTCAGGTCTCTTTAGAGCGGCATACACCCACCATCTACCCGACACCAAGACCACCACCACTCATAACAGTACTCAACCCCCTCGCACTGACCTGGTATGCAAGTGTCGTGCATATAACATATGATGTGCAACAAGGGTATATATGACATGCAACAAACATAATACACGTAAACCACGTAATCCATGAAATTCCCATAATGTGTCAAACATATTTAAACATGTGAAAACACTTAATCCATAAAATTCATATAATCACGTAATCATATAAAACATATAAGTAGTACATAATAGTTCACATATCGTTTACGTATCGTAGTTGGATTTCACCTACACACCATATCACATAAAACACATAACGTTTACGTGCCGTAGGTGAGTTCACCTACCTCACATCCGAAGTTACGCTCTCGATGTATATTCTTCCATCACAACTCCTACGGACTGCCGGAATACAAAATACTGCCGGTTGCTCGCTCAAAAATAACAGAATGCGAAATTACTCTACAAGCGATGTAAAAATCTCAGATCCGCCGCTGAAACTTTGAAAATATGTAATAAATTGTACAAACATCGGAACAAGCTGATTCCTACGGATTTGAGAAGCTAAGGAAGTTATCTTTCAAATAGACCATGTTTTACTAAATTCGGAGCACTATAGATAGGTCTAACTACCTAAACACAAAAGCTGCTCACTGATCTGGAAACAGCTGAAATTTCCAGTTTCGTGCTGTCCACTTCAAAATTCATAGAAAATAGAAAACTAGTCCGATCTGATCGATTCAAACTGATATGGAAAACCCAAGAAGTTAACTTTCAAGAGAATTTTGTTTCGACAAAATCCGAATACAATACCTAGGTCAAAATCACCAAAGACGAAGACTGCGCAGACTGTTTTTTTCTAAAGCCATTGATAGGGGTAACCTTTGGCTCAACATTCCTCCTAACCTGACTACCTGAAGATAGTGACTTTTCGGACATATGGCCAGGTAGGTAGGACATCTGGGGACCTGTGACCGTGTATGGAAAAAGTAGATGGACTCTGAAGTGGAAATAGTCTGGGCGGGAAATATTAGGTAAAGCCGACCAAGGGACACGTGGATTGCTGTGAGTGGTCGACATTGTGAACAGAGAGGAGGCGCGCCAGTCTGACAATAGTACACTTGCAAGTGCTGTCTCTCCTAGGTAGAACCAAACGTCGCTATCACGTGGTCCCAGAGGACTGCCAGCTGGGACGACATAGGGGCAACGGATATATGCGAAGGGGAGAAGATCAGAAAGAAGACAGACTCAATACGAGACACAAAACACTTAGAAAAATCTCCTGTATTCATCTTCTTCATTCTCTTTTCCGCCATGAACACACTATAACAAGCTAGGTGAGCTTGAGTGTGTATTTCCCAAATTTGACTAGTGGAAACTATTTCCGGCGGCCGGTGGACGTAGGACCTCTGTCCGAACCATGTAAAATCTGCGTCTCTTTCATTTATTTTCTTTCCCAGCACCCAGACAAGGTGAGGAACCTCTCAGAGCAGTTCAGGAAGGGCCAGTAAATCAAAGGAATGTAGCACCTCTGATGACCATAGCTAGTGAATGCGGGATAAAAGGAGATAGGAGGGCTAACGAGCAGGAAGTGGAGGGGAGAAGCTGTAGCATGCGCGGTCGAGGGGGAGCTGTCAGTTCGAAGGGACATGAGCTTAGAAGGCAGATGTCAGACCTAAGGAAAATGGTAGATGAGATGCGAAACAAGACGACTAGGCCTCATCTCCGAGGGTTGCACCAGGCCGGCACGCCTTTCGCCAAAGAGTTGTTGGAGGGAGAAGTAGCGCTCAACTTCAAACAGTTGTCGTACGAGTACGATGGTACCACCGACCCAGAGGAACACGTGCTACATTTTAAGAACACCATCTTGTTGCATAACTTCTCGGAAGGAGTGAAGTGTAGGGTTTTTCTAACAACATTGCCGACAGCCGCCCACCAGTGGTTGAGCCAGCTAGAACTGGAGGTTACCCACTCATTCGAGGAGTTCCAAGAAATGTTATCAACCAGTTTGTTAGCGCTCGGAAGCCCCCTAAATCTGATATGTCCTTGTTTCAAGTCAGGCAGCGATCAGACGAGAGCCTTCGATCTTATACTAGAAGATTCAATGTGGCGGCCTTGGAGGTACCCTCCGCTACTACTTCCGTTAAAATTAACGCTCTGGTTCATGGTTTGCAGGTTGGCGACTTCTTAGCGTCGCTCTCAAAAAAGCCCCGACAAACGTTCGAGGAACTGCTGGGCAGAGCCGATAAGTATATAAATTTAGAGGAAAGCAGGTTGGCAAAGATCCAAGAGGTAACGACCAGGACAGTACCTAAGAAGGAAATGCAGAATCATAATCAAAACAAGGGAAATGTCCGAGTTATCCACCCCAGCGACCAGAAGGCCTATACCAGGTGGCGCGAACAGATTCCTTCCCAGGTAACAGTGATACACTCCCATACGAACGAGCCTGGAAGAGGTCATGGCTGTGGTGACAAGACATCCAGACAGCAGGTACCCTCGAGCCAGCCCTCGAGGACACCCAAAGGCCACGTCAGGACCCTTCTGCCGTTACCATAACGAATATGGGCATCACACTAACAACTGCACGCACCTGAAGAATGAAGTAGAAAGGCTGATAAAGGCAGGGCACCTTAAGGAGTTTATATACCGAGATCGAGGATCGGTCCCACCCCGGGAGAAGGAAGGTCTGGGACAAGACAAGGGAAAGCAACCTATGTTGGAACCTAATAGGCCTGGGCCCAGACAGCAAAGAGCTCACATCCTCATCATAGTTGGGGGCCCGGATGGTGGAGACTCACATAGGGCACGTAAGTCGTATGCTCGGATGAGATAGAAGGGAAAGGCCCTGACAGGAGACAGCCTAGTGGGTCAAATGGAGACCACATGGAACATACAATTCGGAGCACAGGATGAGGTCGATGTCGTGCTGCCCCACAACGACGCTCTCGTAATCACCACGGACGTGGCAGGATACAACGTGTCACGGGTATTCATAGACGGAGGTAGTTCAGCGGATATAATGTTCTTGGACTGTTTCAAGCAGATGAAGTTAGGAACAGAGCTGGTATACAGCCCTTAGGCCAAGTCACACTCCCAGTGGGACTAAGTGAGGACCCCAGACGGGTGGTAAGAATGGTTAACTTCCTGGTGGTTGATGCGGTTTCTTCATACAATATCATATTGGGGCGTCCAACTATTAACGAATTCAGGACCGTGCCTTCGACGTACCACTTGAAGATCAAATTTCCGGTAGGCGATCAGGTGGGGGAGGTCTCAGGAGATCAGGTCAGCTCTCGCCGTTGTTATGCAAATGAAGTCAAGGTTGTGACAGGGGGAAGGGAAAAAGGTGGAGTCGAAGTTAGGCAAGCAAAACGTACGAAACTAGGAGGGGAGGATGGGGAACCTGCGAGACTACAGCCCCAGCCCGACGAGGAGCTAATGACAGTGGAGCTTTACCCAGGAAAGAAGGGTTTCGCTACCCAGGTAAGGACGAAGATGGGTAAGGAGACAACATCGCAGCTGGTCGAATGTCTCAGGCGGAATGCTGATCTCTTCGCCTTCTCACCAGCAGACATGACCGGAGTAGATCCCAAGATAGCTATGCATCACCTGAATATACTCCTAGCGAGCCGCCCTGTAAAACAGAGACTCCGATGATTTGGAGTCGAGAGGGATCAAGATATCAAGGCTGAGGTTGGGAAGCTGATCAAGGCAGGACACATCAAAGAAGTACAGTTCCCCACCTGGCTGGCTAACATTGTTATGGTCAAGAAAGGAAATGGCTCTTGGAGAATGTGTGTGGATTTTTGAGACCTCAACAAAGCTTGCCCTAAAGATCACTACCCTTTACCAAGGATAGATCAGTTGGTGGATTCTACATCTGGGTGTGAGATGTTAAGTATGATGGACGCTTATCAGGGGTACTATCAGATAAAGCTAAACCCAGACGATGTAGACAAGGTTTGCTTTGTCACGGTGGGAGGCACGTACGGTTACATCCGGATGCCCTTTGGGCTTAAGAACGCAGGAGCCACCTATCAACGGATAGTTGATACCGTGTTCAAGAACCATCTCGGGCGTAATATGGAGGTGTATGTGGATGATATGCTGGTCAAGTCGACATGGACCAAAGATCACATCGCCAACCTAGACGAAGCCTTCCGAACCATTCGGACGTGTGGTATGAAGCTGAACCCCGAAAAGTGCACCTTTGGAGTGCAGTCGGGGAAGTTCTTGGGGTACATGGTGACGAAGAGGGGAATAGAGGTAAACCCCAACAAAGTGAAAACCATACTGGAAATGCAGCCACCCCGGAACATCACGCAGATAGGAGCCTATCTTTCTTCAGAATACTCTGGAAGGGATGTCGATTCGAGTGGACGGAAGAATGCCAGTCGACATTCGAAGGGCTAAGAGATTACTTGCATAATATGCCGTTATTGACTAACCATTGCCGGGAGATGAGCTGATCTTATACTTTTCCACAAGGGAGCGTACCGTGAGTTCGGTTCTCCTGAAAGAGGAAGGCGACACTCAAAGGCATGTGTACTTCGTGAGTAAGACGATGAACGGAGCCGAAAGCAGGTACTCCGAAATCGAGAAGGCAGCCTTGGCGGTGATGGTGTCGGTCCGGAGGTTACGCCCCTACTTCTTATCTCACAAAGTACGGGTACACACCAATTTACCTTTGAAACAGACTTTGAGTAGGCCCCACCTTTCCGGAAGGATGGTTAAGTGGGCAGTTGAACTGGGTGAATATGATGTTGAGTTCGAGAGGCGACCTGCCATTAAGGGACAAGCCCTGTCGGATTTCCTACTAGAATCTATCCAGGGAGACGCGTCACCGACCTGGAAGGCTTACGTCGATGGTTCATCAACATCGATAGGGGCAGGGGCAGGAGTCTTGATTATCACACCAGAGGGAGATGAACTACAGTTCGCCGTAAACCTTTGACTTCACGGCGTCCAATAACGAAGCCGAGTACGAAGCCCTGGTGAAAGGAATGGAGATCCTCAGCAACTTAGGAGCTACAGGTGTGATCATATACTCGGATTCTCAGTTAGTAGCCCAACAGGTGTAAGGGAACTACGAGGCTAAAAATGAAAAGATGATGAAGTATGCCGAACGAGTGGAAAGGCTGACAGCCTCCTTCGATAGTTTCGAGATACGGCAGATTCCCCGAGAAGAGAATAGCAGGGCGGTTCTCTGGCGAAGCTGGCTAGCGCTGCAGTCCTCGAGGGGACCAGAAAGGTTACGATGCTGACAGCTAGTAGGGAGGACCGTACGGAGCAGGTGGGATGTATAGGAAAGAAAGAAGATTGGAGAGCTCCTATCCTGGAGGCCTTGCGCGACCCTGAACATAGGGATGCAGGAAAATTCCGACGGAGGTTTTGCCTTATTGGAGGGGAGTTATACAAGAGAGCTTTCGTCCACCCCTACGCCCGGTGTTTGTCCAGAAAGGAGGGGAGGTCGGTATTGGAAGAAGTGCATGAGGGATGTGCCGGAGATCACGCCGGGTACAAGGCGGTTGCTCGGAGAGTGATCAGAGCAGGATACTACTGGCCGACCTTGTTGAGAGATGCTAAACAACTGGTTAGACGGTGCGAAAGCTGCCAAAAACATGGCCCTAAGATGCACGTGCCAGTGGAGGAGCTGGGAGTGATGCATTCCCCATGCCCATTTGATAAGTGGGGAATAGATATTGTGGGACCTATGCCCGTCGCCAAGGCCCAGAAAAAGTTCATTATAGTAGCTGTTGATTATTTCAGCAAATGGGTTGAGGCTAAGGCAGTATCAAAAATCAACGAAACTAACGTAATAGATTTCTTGTGGCATCACATCTGTTGCAGGTATGGAGCTCCCCGGATCCTCATCTCTGACAATGGCATGCAATTTTGCGGGGCCAAGGTTCGTGATTTCTGCACGGGGATGAAGATACAACAGAAATTCATCTCCGTGGGACATCCTCAAGCTAACGGGCAGGTGGAGGTCACCAATCGCACTATCCTCCGCGAGATAAAAGCCAGATTGGAGCAGGAGGGTGGTAAATGGTTGGAGTCTCTAGACCCCGTGCTATGGGCGTATCACATCACTCCGCGAGAAGCAACGGAGGAAACGCCCTTCCAGTTAGTATATGGATCGGTCGCTCTGATACCTGTTGAGATAGGGATGGAGACGCATAGAGTCATCCACTATGAAGAAGAGCTGAACGCCCGGCTCAGAAGAGAGGATCTGGACCTGATAGGGGAAATCAGGGAGCTGGCTTTGATAAGAATGGAAAGGTACAAAAGTCGAGTAAAAGCAGCTTATGATCGCAAGGTAAAGCCCCAACAATTCCAGGTGGGAGATCTGGTCTTGAGAATGGCAGATGTACTCAAACCACTGAGGAAGATAGACTCGACATGGGAGGATCCCTACAAAGTGGCCCGCGTTTTGGGGGCGGTGCATACGAGTTGGAGGACGAAGATGGGCGCAGAGTGCCGCGTCCCTGGAACGTCTCGAAGCTTAAAAAGTACTATGCTTAGTGTGGGTTGAAAAGATGTATACAAATCAAACAAGGAGATGTACTCTTTTTCCTTCGCCAAGGTTTTATCCCAAGGGGGTTTTACTTGGCAAGGTTTTAAAGAGGCACCATCCTCTGAATGAAATTGTGTTTTGGAAACCCGTGTCCCTATGGTACCCCCCTCCAAAACTGAAGATCATGACTTCGGTTTTCAGGCTACCCTGAACTCCCAATAGGCCCAGACGTGGCCGCGCAGATGCGAACTTGTTAACCTAGAGGTGGCTGGCCCAGACGTGGCCGCGCAGATGCGCACTCATTAGCCCAGACGTGGCTGGCCCAGACGTCGCCGAGATGCACTCTCATTAGCCCAGACGTGGCTGGCCGAGATGTGGCCGCGCAGATGCGCCCTCATTAGCCCAGACGTGGCCGCGCAGATGCGCACTCATTAGCCCAGACGTGGCTGGCCCAGACGTGGCCGTGCAGATTCGCACTCATTAGCCAGACGTGGCTGGCCCAGACGCGGCCGCACAGATGCGCATTCATTAGCCCAGACGTGGCTGGCCCAGACGTGCAATTATAAGCCCAGACGTGGCTGGCCCAGACGCGGTCGTGCAGATGCACACTCATTAGCCCAAACGTGGCTGGCCCAGACGTGGCCGCGTAGATGCGCAATTATAAGCCCAGACGTGGCTGTCCCAGACGTGGCCTCGCAAAAGCGCACTTATAAGCTCAGATGTGGCTATGCAGGTGGCTCCCGTATAGAGGTGTCCCGCTTCCAGGTCACCTTGGACAACCGCTCGATGGGCCCGGATGGGGCTACCACTGGCGAACCTCGCTGGTCCCCGTGCCTGCCAGTGCTGACCTCGCAGAAGAGGGAGAAGTTCGCTGATATTCAACAGACCTGATAAAAAACAAAAATGGGCAACAAACCCGATGCACCACCGAGTTCCCCAGGTACGCCTTTCTGTTAGCTAACAATTTCTTGAAGAGAAGTTCCGATATAAGCACAGCCAGATGGCATAACAATTGGGAAAGTGAGGCTGGTGAGTCAAGAGAAACGCTTTTACTGTACTTCGAATGTGCTGACAGACCTCAACACTATTCGAAGTAGGGGGAATGGAGAGTGGTAGTAGTGCAGGTCCAATTGCCGACAGCGAAAGGGGCCCAGAATAATTAAGTTCGTATGCGATTAGGTCGTAAGGCAGACAAAAAAAAGGAAACATGCCACAACATTACGCATATTGAACATTGAAGGAAAAAGGACCACTAGGAAAGCATCACAAAAGCCCTCAAAGAAGCAACATGTAGGGCCCGGGAAAAAGGAACAGCAGCAAGTGTTCAAAACAGGAAAATAACAAAAGAGGTCCGCAAAAGTAAAAACAGCATTAATTGTTCAAAAACAGGAAATAGACTAGCAAGCTAAGAGGGTGGAGCGCTAGAACCGGCCGCAGAGTCGGGGACCTCTGAAGTAGCAGATAGCTCCTGCTCTCTAACTCGGAGAGTTGAACCAGGAGGACCTCAGGTGAGACCTCTAACAGGGTAGGGGAGCAGCGAGGCAGCTGGGCAGACCAGAAGTCGGGATTAGGAGCCGCCTCTAGATCCCCCTTGAAAGCTGGAGGGGCGGCCATGGCTTCCATTGCGGCATCCAAGGTAGAGGTAGGTTCGCGTCCAGCAACAAAGCCCCTCAGGAAGTAATGCTGCATGAAGGGTGCGAAGTCCACCAGAGAAAGGGTATCATGCAGGTAGCCCTCATGCCAATTCTGGTTCAGCTGAGCCAGGAACCTCCTGCCAAGAGGGGAACCCATGAGATGCTTTTGACAAAGCTGGACTCCCTCCAGCTTCCCCGTAAAATGACTACCCTCAACCTTTGCGGCATAAGCCTGCTCCAGCTCGGCCTTCAGGGTCTTCTCCCTCTCAGCCAGCAGCCCCCTAGCCTTCAGTTCGATCTGGGCTTGTTGCCCATCTATGAGCTGGTTCAGATGAATCGTGAGCTCATTCTCTTTAGCAGCAAGAGCAGCTGCATTCTCCACCTCTAGCTGACGTGACCTCTCCAAAGCTAAGTCCCTCACACGAGTCTCATGCTGGTTCTTTTCTTTCTCAAGGTCTTGCTCTAACTGTGCGATCTTTGAATCCCGCTCCTTGACCGTTTCAAGCATGTGGCTCTCAGGGGATGCAGGACCACCAGACTCCAAACCCCGACGGGAGGTTGCAGATAAGAGAGTGGGTAACAGAAAGGACAGCTGATAATACCAAGCACGAATCAACAAAGGACAAAAAAAAGAGAGGCAACCAACACGAGGAGGTCAAGGGTGAGAATTACCTTAGCCCAATGATGGGCAGCGAGCTCGGCAGTAGAGGCGCCAGACTGACGATGGAGCGCTTTTTGCTGTTCGAGTGGCACGATGGCCTGGATGAACTTCATCTTCTCCTCAGGGCTTAACAATTCGTAGCAATCAGGCATGTCCTACACCATCTTCCCGTCAGCCCGTTGATCGATACCCCACTCAAGACCTTGGTGGACAAAGGGAGTGAACTCGGAGGTATCAGACGAAGGAGGGGTCATCTCCACACGTGGCCTTTTCCCCTTCGCCACAGCAGTCCTCTTTTTCTTCTTGGAAGGCGCAGGCGAGGTACCCTTTTTACCAACGTCACCTTCAGAGTCCGATATCACGACATCTGGATCTCGTATGTCCGGTCTAGAATGAGTAGGGCGGGGAGATGAGGACCTGATAGGAGATTTCTCACCTATCTCCGAGGCTGACAGGTCAGGTTCACACGGCCTTCTGAAGAAGGAGGCTCGACGGGTGTGGCAGAGTCTTCTTGCTTAACTGGAAGAGTCCGGAATGCATCTCTCCAGGAGAACGACATACCTATAAAAAATATATTAAGTCAGGAGGGAAACTTAAAAAAGAGGTCAGGAAGCAGGGGGAAACCTGCTTACCCTCAGGATTGAAGGGTAGAGGCCGCGAGGAGAGGCTGAAGTGGTGGAGTAGTCCGGGATAGGTCACCAAGTCAACCATGTTGAACTTCTTTTCAGAAGCCCGGATATTCAGAAGGTTGATAGCTGCTTCGTTCTCCTCAGAACATTCAGGTTGGACCCCTAGAAGTCGTGGAGGTATCTGATGGACCCAATGGCGATGGGGAAAATCCCAATCACCTCCTGTAGGGGCTATGAAGAAGTAAAAGGGGTGCCATTCCTTGTCTTTGTGGGAGCCCTTCCGAGGAAATGTATGAGGCCGCGCGGATTCACGCACAGATAGAAAAAGGGTGGAGTAGACTTAAGTTGAAACTGAGAGAGAACAAGCTCTACAGAGGGTCTCCCACCTGCAGCGGTGACCAGACATAGAAAGCTACCAGCTGACGAATGGAGGAAGGACTGAGTTGATTCAAAGGTACATGATAAGCCTGCTATACTACAGCTAAAAAGGGGTGAACTGGAAAACGTAGACCAGCCCTCACTTGGCTCTCCCAGAAAGCAAGGGCTGGAGAAGGCGAAAAGTTGGCACGCTGATTAGGGTTCGGAATGGAAGTGTGAAAGCCAGGACTGTGGAACCTTCGGGGACTAACTTCTCCAAACATCGATAGGTCGACTTGGAGGCACCAAACATCTTCCAATCGTCCACCCCTGCACTGGTTACGCCGGCCCCTTGCGAGCGGGTTCGACGGGACGAAGACGAACCAGAGACTGGCCGTGTCGGCGGTTGCACGACAAAAGATGTGTCTGCTGGAGGATGAGAGGAAGAAGTTTGGGGAAAATCAGGGAGCACCGTGTTTTGAGATGACGCCTTGCGCTTCGACCCCCTTTTGGCGGCGACACCCGGCACGGCGGAGGACGCAGAGACACCCGGCGACGACGAGCGTGCATTCTCGGAGTCGGTACTATCAGGCATGTCTTCAGCGCGCAAAAGGGGGAAATAGGGAAAACTAAGGGCAAATCGACGAAGATACAAGAAACAAGAAGAGAGGGAAACGAGACGATACCTGAAGAAGTCGTAGACGGAGGGGAAGTTGGGGTACTGCGCAATTTCTGGGCACTGTGCGATTGAGGATGAAGTGACGGTGGAAACCCTAAAATAATGATTGGAGCTTTCTTTTGATAAGTATGGAGAGCAATTTCGAAAAGGGGGGAAAAGTCAAGGAAACTGCCTTGAAAAATTCAAAAAGAAGAAGAGACAGGGCTAAACACGTGTCACACTTAGAACGCTCCTTTCCTCTGCAACAAGCGCAGGGCCTGTCCCATCAAAGTAAATGCAGCGCAGGTTAGCTGAGAGAGTCTAAAAGCACCAGAAAGGAGGAATGCTCTCTTAAATGTACTCCGAACTGTAATACTTGATATATTACAATTCAGAGTAGGGGACTGGATGATAGGGGTAACCTTTGGCTCAGCATTCCTCCTAACCTGACTACCTGAAGATAGTGACTTTTCGGATATATGGCCAGGTAGGTAGGACATTTGGTGACCTGTGACCGTGTACGGAAAAAGTAGATGGACTCTGACGTGGAAATAGTCTGGGCGGGAAATATTAGGTAAAGCCGACCAAGGGACACGTGGATTGCTGTGAGTGGTCGACATTGTGAACAGAGAGGAGGCGCGCCAGTTTGACAATAGTACACTTGCAGGTGCTGTCTCTCCTAGGTAGTACCAGACGTCGCTATCACGTGGTCCCAGAGAACTGCCAGCTGGGACGACAAAGGGGCAACGGATATATGCGAAGGGGAGAAGATCAGAAAGAAGACAGACTAAATACGAGACAGAAAACACTTAAAAAAAATCTCCTGTATTCATCTTCTTCATTCTTTTTTCCGCCATCAACAAGCCTGAGAATAGCTCAATAAGTTAGCTTTCAAACGAGACCATTTGCGAAAGGATTGGAACACATTAGCTAGGTCTAAAACGTGAACTACAGAGGCTGCACAAACTTCTACCACTTAGAGTATATAAAAGCGTGTGCGTGTCAAAAAAAATGGAGAGTTTCGAGCATACCTTCCCCTATTGCAACTCGGTTAGAACCTGAACTGAGCAATATCAGCTGAAAGAAATGAGTTTCTTCTCCTTTATTTGAACGTGATGCTCCCTTTTTGTTTAAAGAGCTTCTTCCAAGTGATTGCTTTGACTTATTAATATTATGATATGGAGGTGATAAGGGTAGACGTGTATTCCCTCATGCTAAACAAGTTCATCCCCATATGCCATTATAATAATTTCCTATGTATTTTTATCCACCCCTTAATTATTATTGTATTCATATTTATATCAATATCTTGTGACCATCTCTTGAATGAATTCTTTACGTTTTGTTTATTTTTGTTCTTGATCTTATCTTGATAACTAGTTTGTTAATGATTAGTAGAGACAAATAAGTGGTTAGTAGGTTGATACCCACTACGTGTATTTCCTTTTGGTGTTACGTAGCCAAATATCCAATCATGACCATTTGTATTTTATGCCTTCATTTGTCTATGTCCATTATATTATTAAATCCAATAGTTATTATTTAATGTTTATCAATGGTTGTATTTAGATGGTGTCAAATAGGTGACCAAACACCAACGTGATTTTACTAAACAAATCCTAATCTTCACTTTCTTTCTCATTATTTTACTTAAAGTAACAAACCACTAATTTGGCCTTACTACAAAATTAGAGAATCTTTTATTTTATATATTTTACTTATAATGATTTGATTCTGATTACAAATAGTTTGGGCCATTGGCCCATTTTCTGGATTTTATTTTATTTGGGTTTTGATAACCTTTTAGTCCCACTAGTAATTATCTTGGGCTTTAAATATGATTTGGTCTATTATAAAATTAAATCCATTAAATGTTAATTGGACTCCGAATATTATTTGAATCTTACTCGAATTTCATATTATCTTTAATATTTTATTCACCAATTATCTAAATTCTTGTTGTAATACCGCTTTAAAATATGTGGGTATTACACTTATTACCAAAACATATATCTTACAAATGGTTTATGGGCAGGCTTATGCAAGGGATCGGGTCATTTCAGAAAACGGTCAAGTAGGATCGAGTCATTTCACCGAATAACAAAGAAGTAACATTACATTAAAGCAGTAACCCTCAAGTTTGACTTCTGCTCTATTCTAATCAACTCAGGTTCAGATGATCTCTGGAGGCTTATTCGGGCTAGCAACTTTTATAATTTACGAGGGGAGAAATGAATAGGTTCGGCTCAAAGTGGCTAACTATAGGGACAGTCGTGGGTTGGGAAATTTGGCTATGGACCTAATTCCTAATGCCCTCGTCATTTCCTAATTCCTAATGCCCTCGTCAGGCTCAAATTCTCGCAACGTAAACGGGTTATGTGCACGAATCCCTCAATAGCGCTATGTCTATCCAAGCAGACAAGATTCAATTAATCATGCAAGTCCTAATCACCCACAAGACTCCACTAATTTCAAACTAACTCGAGATAAACGCAAATAATCATGCCTTATTTCAAAGAATTCATGCCTTTCCAACGATAGCTTACGGACACGTCATAAAAAAATTTTCACGTACATTCTCAACCTAAATTCCCCTCCCCACATTTAAGACCGATGTTGTCCTCAACGTAAAAAGGATAAAAGGAAAGGAAAAAGAAGGTTAAAAAGAACGGGACTCCCCTGACGAATAAGTGACGTGGTCGTGACGTAGTCGTGACTGAACGCGTGAAGGTCGTCGTATCGTGACTCGTGATACGTATCCCGACATAACTAAAATGAAAATTAAATGTAAAAAGGAAATAGGCATAGATAATAATAATAATATAGACATATTCATATGCATCATAGTTATACACAAATAAAAAAATAAAAAAAATACAAGATAGATAAAACCTGGGTTTCCTCCCAAGGAGCGCTTCTTTTAATGTCTTTAGCCGGACGTAACTCCCTTTTTTTCTTAGGGTGGCTGGAATTGTAGGTATAATATCTCCTTTTCGCTTAAGCCTCCCTCGCCTCCATTCATACTTTGGAGTTGTCGCTCTCCGCCGGGCAGCGGTTTCAACTCTAGTGTCAGTTGATCCTTGACTGGGCTTTTGTCCTTAACCTCTTCGTTGCTCTCATCGACGGCTATAATAGGCTCGTCGGCTTCCTCGTCGCTCAAAACATGTGATATACCTTGTAGAGAAGTTGAGAAATCGTGCTCACAAGCATCCAAGTAATAGCATTTATTATCGCCCTCGCTACTCTTTTTCGTCGAATCAGACATATTAAACGTCACTTTCTCGCCGTCTACAGTCAAAGTCCATGTTTTCCCAACATCTATCAAAGTCCCGCCTGTGGCTAAGAATGGTCTACCTACAATTAGTGGAATATTTTCATTCTCGTCCATCTCTAGGATAACAAAATCAGCAGGGATAACGAACTTATCAAACTAGAACATCCTCGATAAAACCTCGAGGGTATTTTAACGATCTATCGGCCAATTGAATACTCATATTAGTGGGTCGTGGTTCACCTAATCCTAAGTGCTTAAACATGGAATACGACATCAAATTAATACTAGCACCTATACCAGCTAAAGCATGCTCAACTACTAAATCGTCTATAAGATAGGGAATAGTAAAACTCCCTGGGTCCCTGAGCTTCTTCGGTATCTTGCTCTGGAGTATCGCCGAGCGCTCTCCTCATAGGTATACAGTGGAGACGTGTTCGAGCTTCCTTCGATTCGTCAACAAGTCCTTCAAGAACTTAGCGAAACTGGGCATCTGCGTAATGACTTCAATAAACGGTAAGTTAATATGTAATTCTTTGTACATACCCATTCCAAATAGTGCCTCGTCTTTGTCCTTCTTCAACCGTGATGGGTAGGGGACCTTCGGCTAGTACGGCTTCACTGGTGGTCGAGCATTCTCCTTCGTCTTTTCTTTTTCAGGTGTGGCCTCCTTTTCGGGTCCGACCTTCTCCTTTTCCGGTTCGGCCTTGTTAGGACCCCAGGTATCCAAACTAGATCAAATTTAGAAGAATTGAATCGTAAATCTAAGAAATTCGAAGCTTACGTATGAGATTTACCTTCGTTGAAGTTTGGGAGAGAAAACTTGTAGAACAAGTAAGGGTTGGCGAATTTTTCTCTCTAAAGGTTTCGATTCTAATTTTCAATCTGTAAAACCCTAAAAGACGCACTCCTTACTTCCTAAGGAGTTCACTTATATACCACCTCGTGGTATATTTACATAAGTAGTCCTACAAAAGTACTAATTACAATTTAGCCCAAGACTACTGATTTGCATAGCAAGACTAAGACAACTATATTAATTGAATACAATTAAAATAGTTCCAACAATCTCCCCATTTGTATTCAATTTCCAATATAGCGCGGGTTGTCTTCATCTTGCAAATGAAATAGTCCTCGAGTCCTTGAATTCTGCTCTTTTAGAAAAATCTTCAAGCTCATCTGGTCTTCTAGGCATCGGCTTTTTCTTCGAATCTTCTTTTGAAGTTCTTCTCCTAAAAGTCGTAAGATGTACGAAGTTCTTGCCGGATTTGGAAAGTCCGCGTTCCATTTCTCCTGTTGAAAGCACACGAAACTCGAAACTCCCCCTATTTGGGTCAACCTTGTGTTGAGATCGAGGAGTCCGATGTGAGGTTTGGAGAGGTGAACACGGTTGGCAACTTCGATCAGTGATGCAGTGGACATAGTTGGCATCTTTGGTCCTTGATGATGCTTGAGTCACGTGTCATTCGGTCCTCTGTCCTTGCTTCTTCCGGAAGTAGGCGCATGAGAGAGTCGAGGAGAGGGCTCGGGGTTTAGCCATCTTCTCAGTTTCACCAGATTCGTCTTCTCCGAATGGAAGTTGTCTGGTTCGGCCTCGAAGAAGCGTCTCTAGTTCCAGAAGAAGGTAGGCCGTCTCTTTCTTTGATTTTTAAGTTGTACCCAGCTTCCTTTGAATGTGGCATTGTGAGAGAGCCCGGTTTCAGAGTGGTACGCGCGGCGGAATTTAGTGGGTGGACCGACCGATTGTGTATGCATAACCCCTTCTCCCCCTCATGGCGAATCGTGTTAACGATTTCGGCATGTTTAATTTGGAGGTAGAAAAATACATACAAAAAGGTCGGTGTGGGTAATAATCGGACGGAGCCACAAAGGCAATCCGTCGAAATGAGTACCGGGGCCACATAGGCGTCCCGTTGACATCAACTAGGAGCAAAGCTCGTAGAAGATGGCCGAAACCGTTGTTGCTTTGATGTTGCAATGGTCGGACTTCCTTCCGAGCCTAGAAGCATGTCTTTACAAGAACATGTCTACGGAAGTTCTAACATAATCACAAAGATTAGGTGTATTAAAAAGTGTATGTGTCCTAAAAATTTGAAAATTTTGGGGAGTGAGGACACACTAGACACGAGTGATCAATAAAAGCGTGGTACGGGGCGGAATACCACTTAGTTCAATATCTCCCGTTTACGAGTGAAACGGTGATAGCATACGTGGTTCCCATGATTTATGAAACACCTATCTTTTAAGAGATAGACGAGTGGGTAAGGCTCGGTTGTGCATGCGCCGTTGGACCTAATGCGACGACTTCTACCTGGAGCTAATTAAAATTAGCACCTGTACCTATGGGGGTTGGTCCGAAAATTATGTGAGATAATGGAGTGATGAATCTTCAAAGAC
This sequence comes from Craterostigma plantagineum, assembly GCA_027422505.1. Classification (NCBI taxonomy): domain Eukaryota; kingdom Viridiplantae; phylum Streptophyta; class Magnoliopsida; order Lamiales; family Linderniaceae; genus Craterostigma; species Craterostigma plantagineum. The sequence continues at coordinate 70,588 of JAPQWV010001254.1, forward strand.
TTCCTAGGCATCTACGGAATAATCTTGCTTAGTGTGTTCGGATGATGAGAGGGCGGTGAAAACTTGAATCGTCTCAAATGCTCGAACGCGTTCCGGGGTTAGGATCAAGTCGGATTAGACCGAACCATAGGAACATGAAATCCGTGCTTCCGGGATACGTGAAAAGTGTTGCTCTAGTTTAATTAGCAAGCCAGAGCCGATCGATGAAAATACGGAGCATTTGATCTTCACGTAGATCATCACCGTTGTCTTTGGAAAATTTTGTCCGCTTGAAAGCTCGAGATTCTTCGTGGTACATCCATCTTTGGATGTGGGAGAATAAAACCGGGAAGTATATCAAACAAATTCGATTTTTTTTTTTTGTTTTTTTTTGTTATTTTTTTTCGATCATCACCAACAATTGAAAAGAAAAAAATTAAAGATTGGGCTCCCAAACTGAACTGTGTAGCTACACAATCTTGGAAAAACAACAAGGTGAAAGCATATAAATAATATGAGGCAATAATGTACTTTCCTCTTTTTTTCCCTTTTTTTTCAGATTTCCTTTTTTTTCTTTCTTTTCATATCTCACTTTTTTTCATATTTCGCCTTTTTTTGGATATATTATATATATATATATATATATATATATGTACATTATTATATAGTAGTATTATATTATATCTCCCTAAAAACAATGCTTCGAAAATAAATTTTCTCCCCCTAGAAATTTGCGTAGTTAGCTTGACGAAGATTAAGAATCTCGTTCCCTTAATTCGCTCATTGTAAGTTTTCTCCCCCTCAAGAATTAAAATTTCTGCTTCCTTAAAATATAAAGGTTGCTACTCATTAACATAACGAATAGCTCCCCCTCAATTAAAGCTCATTTGAAAGTATTAACCGAAAAATAATATTTATCGTTTCCGTTCGTAATATGCATTTGAAAATTTTAGAAACATTTGAAGCGATGAAATGCATATCGAAAATGTATCATTTGAAAAGTTTTGAAAAGAAAATAGGTATATATTTTTTTGATGAAAATAATATGCAAATGTAAATTTGAAATATACCTCGTTGAAGCTAAGTTGTAGTAGCTCACGCTTCATCCCTTTATCATGTACGTGGCCACTACGTCGAATTCCATACATGAGGAAAATCTGCAAAACTATTGGAACTTTGGTACCCATTGTCGTATGGGTCCTCCCTTATACGCAGAAAACGAGTTAGTCGTAAATCGTGAAAAATTAGATTGTGAGCCTAAGTTGGTCGAGGAGTCCATATTTGACTAGGACTTTGTGACTTGATATCCGACATAGGAATCCATATTTGCTTGATTTTACACGGATAAGTAATTCTAGCATGTGAATATGTGCTCCAAGAATGCGTACTTGTAAAAGTCTTCTCAGTACCTAGTCGTAGTAAATGCTTTTCGGAACGAATATTGACTGGATACTTCACGTAAGAATACGAGCAAATAGAGGATAAGCATGTAAAGTAGAAGTGTCGTAATTCCTACTTGGAGAATGCATATTTTTCACATGAGCAAGAATTTCGAAAATTATTTTCAAGTCTAGGCTTTTTAAGTGAAAAGTTAGTAGAAGCATTTGAAACACACGATGAAGTTTGTGCGCTAGAGCTTGAATTATTTTCGTGAAAAATTTTCTTGGTGTAGGAAGAGCCACTTTCAATGTTTGTACTTCTAAAATTGATAGGCTTTAACGAACATGTAGAAGTAACGGCTTTAGATTGGAGTGTTTGATCTATTGGCGCTCAAAGCCTCTTTCTCTTTCTTAACCTGTTTAAAGATTAACTTTTCTTGTTAGGAAGCTTTGAGATTAGATATTTCCAATAAAAACGCATTATTTTCCGCTTCAAAATTCTTTCTTTACGTTTCTAATGTAGAATTTAAATCCTCTATTTTCTTAAGAATAGGTGGTATATCGACGGAAGAAGAATTTTCAGAATGATGAGATTTTGCTTCCTTGGTCTTAGAAGTCGCAAGAAGATTTTCTAAAATATTAATCTTACAATAGAGCTTTCCACGTTCTTCTCTTAAGAAAGCATAGTTATTTAGAGCCGTATGCTTTTCGGCTTCACATGCACTTAAGCTCTTTGTTAGTTCATCTATCTTCGCACTAGAGATGCTAAGGTTAGATTCAGAATTTTCTAGCTTAGATTCAAGACTAGAGATCATATCGAGAGCACTAGCGAGTCTTAAATCTAACTCTAGTTTGACTTTGCATTCTTCTATGGGATTTGTAGCTCTGATTTTCCTCTACTTGGAATACATCAGAATTTTTGCTAAGTTCCTTAACCTTAATTTCTAAGGTTTCTATCTTAGTGTCGAGTGTTCTAACATTTTCAAGTCTTATATTTTTCATAATGTCTCACTGCCGAATTAAAATTGATTGTTACTTTGTCTTGTAAAATCTTTATATTTGGATCCATGATGTTTTATTGTAGTCTAAATTTTGGTTGGAAATTTTGATCGTTGACGTGTTTTGTGATTTGGATTTTTTTTAATACCGATTAAACTATTTGGCTTTTAAAATTTCAGTTTCGAAAATATTTTGGTTTTTTAAGTTTGATTTTAAAAATTCAATAGTATATACCAAAAGCTTTTTCTATAATGTGCCAATTAGAATGTTACTGTGTAGATCGAAAAAATTCTAGTAAGTTTTTTTTTAATGTCAATATAAGGCACTATTTTTTGATCGAAAATAATTCTCGATTAAAAGTTTTTCGACTGAAGATGTAGAGCACTGTTTTTGATTGTTAAATTCTTTGACAAGGTACTGTTTCTGGAAAACAGTTTTGAATTTCAAACAGTTAGATTTACGATAGTAAAAGTTTTGCAACTTGATTCGTCGTTTTGAGATTTTAATATCTAAACCTTCAAGATCATATTTTTCGATCGCAAAAGGTTTTGCAGGCGAAAAATAAGTTTTACGACGACAAACCTGTAAAAGCAACTAAACAAAATTTGCGATCGTAAAATCACGTAAATGACTGAGAATTGAATAACATTGAAAGTTATGGGGTTAAATTGAAAAATTAGGACTAGATCAGAACTTTTCAGGACTAAATCGAAATCTATTTGAGATCAAACAGTAACTACAGGGACTAAAATAAAATTGATGGGACTTAGAAAGCAATTTTGCCTGCAATTAGTTACTATCTACGTGTATCTATCTATCTATCTATGAGTAATCATCGACGAAGACGATGAAGTGCAGTACTTTTCGCGATCGAAAAAATTATAACAACAGTATGCGATCGTAAACATTCTCAAACAAGTTTTCGATCGTTGACCCAAGTTTTCTCGCGTTGACTTGACCCAAGTTTTTCGATCGAACAGAGGCTGTGGTTGAGAAAGTATTTCCTTCGAAAAATAAATTGTGCCGATCAGTTTCTGGATCGAAGAACAATGGCGAACAGCTCAATGAAGGTCAAATGACGAACAGAATCACGTCGGCGAGTTTCTCGATCGAAGATTCTTTCCCGGTGAAGAACAATGAAGAACAAAGTCGATGTTATTTCAAAACCAGACAACGAAAAACAAACGAAATCTTGATCGAGACACAAAATTGTTCGAAATCACTTTGGGTTATTGATCGAGACGTGTAGAATAACGATTACAAACACTCAATTTAACCTGAAAACAGCAAAATCGGTCGAATTTCTTGAAATTTGACGAAGAACAGTCAAAGAGGATTTTCGATCGATCTTCGAAATTCGAACAGAATACTTGTTCGATCGATCAGATTACAGCATAGAAACATTTTGAACACTAGATCGATCAACAAAAACAGCAAATCAAGGCGTATTGTGAAGAATTAAATCTGATTTGGACGAAGAACAGTACTCGAGATTGAAAAATCAGTTTCAAGTAATTCAAAACTTCCGTCCAAATTTAATCCAATCCTAACACGTTTGGCTCTGATACAAATTGTGATATCCAACCTAGATCGAATTTAGAAGAATCGAACCGTAAATCTAAGAAATTCGAAGCTTACGTATGAGATTTACCTTCGTTGAAGATTGGGAGAGAAAACTTGTAGAACAAGTAAGGGTTGGCGAATTTTTCTCTCTAAAGTTTTTTATTCTAATTTTCAATCTGTAAAACCCTAAAACGTGCACTCCTTACTTCCTGAGGAGTTCACTTATATATACCAGCTCGTGGTATATTTACACAAGTAGTCCTACAAAATTACTAATTACAATTTAGTCCAATACTACTAATTTGCATAGCAAGACTAAGACAACTATATTAATTGAATACAATTAAAATAGTTCCAACAGGCCTTCATCAATCGAGCTGGGTACGGAATCTTCGGCTGGTACGGCTTCACGATTGGTCGTGCATTTCCTTTGTCAGCCTTTACCCTGTCTAGTCCTGAGGACATGATGATTGATGAAGTCGCTCAGGAACTAGAGCTGGGGCCTCCAACTCACGAGGAGCCAATGCCTGACTTAGATGCCACGCTGATCGATGTTGTGGCTGCAGAGATGGAACAAGAGGCTCCAACAGAAACGCTTCAAGTGGAAGTGCCCGTACATGTAGGCGTGCTTGAAGAGCCTATCGAGGAGGCTCCTCTACAAGAAGCACAGCCCGAGGTTGAAATGGGGCAAAGCTCGCTTTCACGAGTGACGGATCAGGCACTTGAGGACGTTGAACGTGACCCTACTCCTCACACAGCCACCCCGTCCGGCACGGAGTCTGATGAGGAAATCAACCTGATAAGACGGACTCCCAGGCGACTTAGCATACAGTTGGAGTCCCTCTTCCCCGCCGTCACCACCGCACCAGATACCATGCTGATCACTTCTTCAAGTGTTGCCGACACTTCTTCGCTCAATCTTGAGCCGCAACCAAATCTATCGGTGTCTGGTTCGTAGGCCCAACCCGAGACTGCTATAACACCCATAGAGGAGAATCTTCAAGATTCGACTTGAGGATTGGGTGGAAGTCTCTTAAAGTCACAACCTCAAGTGACTGTGAGCCAACCTGAGGAGCCGGTGTCTGCTCAAGGATTGATAACAAGCGACATCAGTCGTCCTGGAACATCCAAGGAGGCGTCCGCATCGTTTGTGACGAATGAGCAATTCCAAACCGCTCTCTCCGCTGCTGTTCAATCGCTTGAAGACAAAATATTGGAGAGAGTTCTTACTGCCATAGAGACATCCCGCAGAGACCCCGGGAAAGCACCTGTCTCCGAAGGCACCTCGTCACAGCCCAACCTCACACCTCCACAACCCACACCCACCGACCCTTTAGTGAACCTAAAGATCAAGTCGGCGAACTCAAGGACTTGGTCTACAAGCTCAATGAACAAAGATCATTCGAACCCCGTAGATCCTTATCTGCGAATATTGCTAACCATACTGGGAAGGAAACCCAGATGTTCCAAACCAGAAGGGAAAGCGAAATATGAAGGATAGGCCAGAACTGGAAACTACCAAAAAGCCCTTATATTTTAAGAATCCCCACAATGTTCAAATAACTCGTCAAGGGTCCCAACTTTGGCAATCAAGGCCAAACCCGATGGATGCTACTTTCCATGCTCAGGTTCCAAACCCCATACCTCGATGTCAACAGTGTGGACGAAAAAACAGAGGCATTTGCTATTCGCAGGATGCCAACTGTTTTAAATGTAGAAGGCGAGGACATCTCGCAAAGATCTGTCAGATGCATACATCATTGGAACCCGACCAAATGTCAACACAACCCTCCCCAGTTCCTCCACGGATGTTCAACCTTGAAGTGTAAAATATGCCTAAGAGGGGGGTGAATTAGGCTATAAAAATTTTGGCTTGTTCTTCTTTGAAAAATGCTTTTCTTTAAGAAGATATTTGCAGAGTATGTTATTTCCCAGAAAGCAGTACGAGTATCCAAGTTATCTCCCTAATCCTGTTTCACAAAATATCACGTTATTTTCAGAAATCGTTTCTACGATATCACCTAGTTATTTACTGGTGTCCCCGGTTTGTCTCACAGAAAAGTAAATAGCAGAAAGTAAAGTGAGACGGGATTTTTATACAGGTTATATCCCCAACTGGGGTTTAATCCTGTCCTTGGGGTGTGATCTCCCCAAGACTTCCAATCAATCACTAAGTATTACCGGTTACAAAATGATTGACCCGTACACAACCAAAGCAATGTGGACACTAGACCTCGTTCTAGGCTGAAGCACGCCAAGTTTCGATCCACATCATTTACCCAGGAAACCAATTCCCCGATTGGATGCAGCTTGCTACTGAAGGGCCACCGAATCCACAAAATTCGCCCCTCCACGTGCGAAAGACTTCACTCGTGCTCCTTGGTGCGCTCACACGTCAAAAGAGTAAGGTTTAGGATTGGGTGTTGCTAAAGATCGCTCAAAGGGTACTGATTCGCAAATTAAAGCTCAAATACAAACTACGAATGAATCGCAAATTTCAGCTCAAAAACTCTAAGGAATTCGATTGCTTGTGTGTTTGTTGTGTACCCTTCAACGTGAAGTGTTTTTCTTCTATATAGACCCAATAATAGCTTCTTCACTTCACAAGGAAAGTTAAGCACAGAATATGCAAGATAAAGCTCAATAATCACGTGCATTAACTCAAGGAATCATGCCAAGAATAAACCAATTAAGCTCAACGGTCATGCATGAATTCTTACCATAAATACCACAGATTTACTTTCACTCCAAGGTAATCTCTGTGGCAGCCCCGCCTTCCACCACTACTTTCTTAATTAGTCTACGCGAACAATGTCCTAAAAATGAAATAGATCGTACGAAATTTCGTATAAAAATTTTTCCTTCTATAAAAAGGAATCGTAAAGGTTCCTACAAAATCATAATGGGTCCTAATTACATAGGAAGATGCGCAAGCGTGTCAAAATAAATCTATCTACTGGGCCTCCACGAGGTCGCATCCATGCACACATTTCCATCTCAAAAGCCCACGGAAGCTTCAAAAGTTGGCCTCGCCGTGAAAATGATCACGTACCGTGATCACGGGGTCCTACAACACATAAAAACGTGGAATGAGCTTATAAAGCTCAGTAAGTGAAAATCATGCATGAAATGCACGTGACCTAAATAGCGAAGGCGTCCGTGCCAATGCTATCTACACCTTACATTCTTCCTGACCTTTCTCACCTTCTTCTTGACCTTTCATAACATATTTGGGCCCTCGGCTTTCAATCTTACTATGCACCATATAGAGCTCAAACCCCTAAGGGTACAAGTGGCAGTACACACACTGGGAGGCTAAACCCGAGTACTCAATCTGTGCATAACCCTATGGTGCCTTTCAATCCCAATGCGGTACACACTGAGAGGCTACTAGTGCCTTTCAATACCAGTGTGATCCAAACTAAGAGGCTACTAGTGCCTTTCAATCCCAATGCCGTCTCATTGAGAGGCTAACCTGGGCACACAAATTTCGTTTAACCCTAAGGCACCTTTCCATCCCAATGCGGTCTGACACGCGGGCGCTTCTCACTGGTAGCTTACTACGAGGTCACCAACACTCGAGGTTCCCTCGGTGCCGCTCGAGTCGCATCCTCCAGGTTACATCTCCCGCTACGGGGTATTCCCCCTACCTTTCGTGATTCAGGTAATTCGGCTTCGTGAATCGCCGTGGTAGCATAGAAGAGCTGTGACTCATCATTGAGTCGACACAAATGCCTATATCGGCAAATATACATCGCTCTCAAGCGATCTTATACTCATGCACGCTATTTCCCTGACTCTCATACTAGTCGTGCGTGCACGTGCTTATGCCATGAATCATATAAACATGCGTGCAATACTCATAGAATACTTTACGTCACATAAATCACGTAAATTTACGTCACATAGAAATCATAGAAGTCACATAAAATCATGAAAGGCACATAGATACATCACATAAAATTATAAAGCATATAACACATAATTTCATGCATATAAAAATTATATGTTGTAGTTGCGATTTCCACTTACCTGGTATCCTTAGCTTATCGTATGGTTAATCGCGAATCTTCAAACCCTAAGTATAGGAACATATAAAATTAGGGTTTGTTAGTCTAGTTATAATTTCCTGAAATTGGCTTGATTTGATAACCCTAATTTCAATTTTTATAAATGTTAACATGAATTTCGATATACTGAAAATAAGATCTCGAGTTGCATGGTTAACTAGGTTTCGACATATTCTCTAAAATGGATCTCGAGTGTATATACCAGTGTTCGACATTTTGACACTACATAATGATTCGACATACATAAATCTCGACTTAGTGGTATGCAGAAACTTCGAGACATTACACAATATATAAAGTCAACATAATAATTAAATTTCAACAAAGATTTCTACATGATATGTACCAAATAGATTTCGACGTGTTGTTCCAACTTAATGGTGGGGTTTCGAGATGGATATCGACATTAAAATGTCGAGATATTATATACAATTTCGATATCATTATTGAAGACAATCTCGACATTGCTTATGCTAAAGTTCGACATTGATTAATCAATATCCATTCGAAAGGTGTGTCGAGATTATAAAATAAATGTCAAGTTGTATGTTATAATTATAAACAAGATTTCGATATTTTAAATTAAACACTACATAAATTTCGGTATTTGAACATACAAGGTTTCGAGTTTTATGTTAAACAATGCACAATCTACATGAATCTCGATACAATATAATTGTCGACATGGTGTATGCATAAATCTCGAGACACCTAGCCAAACAAATCTCGACATGACACTTTGACCTAAATCTCGAGATTCTTCTATTATGGACTTCGAATTTTAACTTTAGAATTTAACATAATATCAATAAATATGTAGACATTCATAAATAAGATCTCGAGGTTTTTGTTTCGACATCTTCCTATCCTCACCTCTTTGATTTCGAAATCATTTCTACCATGCTAACAGGGTTTCGAATTCTATCAACTGGAAATCATACTGCTCGATATTTACCGATCAAAAGACATGTTTTCAAGAACACTATATACGTAAACTTCAAAAATCCTAACATCAGTAGTTAAAAACCCTAATTCTCTTCAACTCTAATACTTAATAATCTTTCCTAAACATGTTAATACCTGAAAACAGCATAAAAACCATCGAAACAATTTTTACCTTCAAGCTTAGTGGCGAGTTTTGCTATTGTTTTTGTTTGGTTTCTTTCTTCCCGTTCTTAAGTTGGTCGAAGGTGTGTATACTGAATTTTGTTACCCTCCTTTCTCAGTTTAGGGTTATTGGTTCTCCTTTCTTATTCCTTAATTTTACCTTGCGTGTAGTGGTTAGCAATTGATAATGATGGATACTTTATCAATCCTTATCTCTTGTGTTATGCATTATTTTATTAATTTCCCTTTCCTTTTGGTTAAGTAATCGCATAGGATAATCTTAGGTCTCTTTATATATATATATATATATATATACATAACACTTGGGGTTCGAATTTAGGTCTAGCTCGTGACCTAATCCCAATTTTAGTTTAATATATGGTTTGAATTTCTTAACTTTTATTAATATTATCTCCTACCAAAAATCTAGGCACCTTATACTAATTTACTTCCAAGTTCTAACTTAAATTTCCTACCACGTTAATTATTCTAATAGCACATAAGCCATATAAGACTATATCATATATAGCATGTCATGCACTAAAAACCCTAAAATAAATAACTAACCTAAATTTGATTAATTCTTATACTTGGTTAGTAGCCCTAATAGCACCTAATATGAAATCATGTTGACGCGTAAAATCATAAAATATGTTCCATGCAGTCGCATTAGTTCTAATTCGTAACACACATAAGAATTATAAATCACACAACATGAAATCATATAGGCACATAAGTCACTTAAAGGTATGAATATATGAAGACATCGTATCATTATACTAATTAATCCAAAAGTTCTTAATTAAATATTTTCATCCCTACTTAAATCGTAAATCCCGTAATTAGGTTTTACGGGTATTACATCCTCCCCCCTTAAAAGAATTTCGCCCCCGAAATTCCATCAACTGGAGTAATTTAGGGTGACGATCGTTAGGGAGTTGAACTGACTTGGTTAGGTGATAGAAATTCACCTTAGGAAGTTATCAATGAATCTCCAATAATTTTCGAGGATCGAAAGGAATAGAATCCTGGTGAAGTAAATACGAAGATTGTTCCAGTTAGTGGAACCTGTACTACCTCGAAGAGCTAACGAGAATAATTATAAACTTAGGCAGAAATCGAAGATCCTAAGTACCCATCACGCTTCCGCTGCGCAACTCTGATATCGAACAAATACGTTTCTTAGGGTGAGCAAAAGATTAGGGCATAGGAATATACCCCGTTATTATTGGTTTCAGGAATTCAGCAAAAGATTTCGGCTTCCTATTTCGAACGCCTATCTACTACGATCACAACTCAGGTCGACACTCGAACTGGTATCAACCAAGTCGGCTAAAAGAATTCCCGAGTCTTACCACATAAGTGGTGAATATAAAAGGAAGTGTGGTTCCTAAGTCCACTAATCATGCATGTTGAGGTTTAATCGGTTAAAAGGGTACCTTCCATCTCGGACTGATTGTTTTCAGCCTCTTCCGCTGTAAGCATGTATACCCGAGCGGGTGCTGTCGGCGGCTTGGCCCGGTTCGTTCCCTAACTTCCAGATGCATTTCCCGGGCAGGCTACGGAGTAGTGGCCTGTCTTGCCACATTTAAAGCAGGTGGAGTTTCGGGAGAAACAGATGCCAAGATGACATCGTGCACATTTTGGGCATATAGGTGCATTTGGTTGGGGTCTCCCTTGATTCGGATTAGGTTGTTGAGGTGGTCCAGGGCGGTTTGGGAAATTGGGTTTCACATTCTGAGGGACAAACGGTTTATTCGGGTTATTTCCGTTCCCTTTGGGTCCTTGTTCGAATTTCCTCTTAACTTCCTGGGCTCGCACAATTCTGATCTCGACTGCTCAGCCATCAGGGCTCGTTCTGCCATTTGGGCATAAGTAACCCCTTGGAATCCAGCCATGCAACATCACGGTAAAGTTCAGGCTTCAAGCCCTCCATAAATCGTTCGATCTTCAGTGCATCTGTGCTCACCATGTGAGCAGCAAATCGGGAAAGCTGTTCGAATTTCCTAATATACTCCGCCACCGTCATTGTTCCCTGGCGGAGATTGATGAACTCGTTCATCCTCTGGGCTCGAACGGGAGCAGTAAAATACTTATTTCGGAAGAGTTCTTTGAAACGCTCCCAGGTCATTGTTATCGGATCTTCGAGAGTTAGGATCGTGTCCCACCAGTGGCCGGCGTTTCCCCTCAATAGGTACCCAGCACACAAGGCTTTTTCGGTTTCAGGGGTACGGCTATGCTGGAACATAGTTTCTAAGGTTCGGAGCCAATCCTCAGCCGAGGTTGGGTCAATAGCATCTTCAAAGGTTGGGGGTTAAGTTTACGAAATCTTTCTCCGACCATTTCGATTTTATCAGCCTGAGAAGATCCGTTGTTTGATTGCCCGCCAGCGTTTTGTTGCTTGATCAATTGCTGGATTTGGGCAGATTGTTGGCGGACTAGTTCCGCGAGTTGGAGGATAGTCGCATCCCGACTATCGGTAGGGGTTGCGGATTCTTTACCTTTATCCGCACCTCCACTATTTTCACCTCTTGTTCTACCCATCGTTCTTTAATCCTAACGTTCCTAAAATTAATAAGTCGTACAAAATTAATACAAGAAATTCATAGACATAAAACTTACGAGCAAGGCCGCTTCCGTGCTTTTGAGTGTGTGTACATGGACAGTCTGCAGAACCTATATCCTAAGCTCTGATACCACTTGTGGCAGCCCCGCCTTTCCACCACTACTTTCTTAATTAGTCTACGCGACTAATGTCCTAAAAATGAAATAGATCGTACGGAATTTCGTATAAAATTTTTTCCTTCTATAAAAAGGAATCATAAAGGTTCCTACAAAATCATAATGGGTCCTAATTACATAGGAAGATGCGCAAGCGTGTCAAAATAAATCTATCTACTGGGCCTCCACGAGGTCGCATCCATGCACACACTTCCATCTCAAAGCCCACAGAAGCTTCAAAAGTTGGCCTCGCCGTGAAAATGATCACATACCCTGATCGCGGGGTCCTACAACATAAAAACGTGGAATGAGCTTATAAAGCTCAGAAAGTGACAATCATGCATGGAATGCACGTGACCTAAATAGCGAAGGCATCCGTACCAATGCTATCTACACCTCACATTCTTCCTGACCTTTCTCACCTTCTTCTTGACCTTTCACAACATATTTGGGTCCTCGGCTTTCAATCTTACTATGCACCATATAGAGCTCAAACCCCTAAGGGTACAAGTGGCAGTACACACACTGGGAGGCTAAAACCGAGTACTCAATCTGTGCGTAACCCTATGGTGCCTTTTAATCCCAATGCGGTACACACTGAGAGGCTACTAGTGCCTTTCAATCCCAGTGTGATCCACACTAAGAGGCTACTAGTGCCTTTCAATCCCAATGCAGTCCCATTGAAAGGCTAACCCGGGCACACAAATTTCGTTTAACTCTTAGGCGCCTTTCCATCCCAATGCGGTCTGACACGCGGGTGCTTCTCACTGGTAGCTTACTACGAGGTCACCAACACTCGAGGTTCCCTTGGTGCCGCTCATACCCTCGAGTCGCATCCTCCAGGTTGCATCTCCCGCTACGAGGTATTCCCCCTACCTTTCGTGATTCAGGTAATTCGGCTTCGTGAATCGCCATGGTAGCATAGAAGAGTCGTGACTCATCATTGAGTCGACACAAATGCCTATATCGGCAAATATACATCGCTCTCAAGCGATCTTATACTCATGCACGCTATTTCCCTGACTCTCATACTAGTCGTGCGTGCACGTGCTTATGCCATGAATCATATAAACATGCGTGCAATACTCATAGAATACTTTACGTCACATAAATCACGTAAATTTACGTCACATAGAAATCATAGAAGTCACATAAAATCATGAAAGGCACATAGATACATCACATAAAATTATAAAGTATATAACACATAATTTCATGAATATAAAAATTTTGTGTTGTAGTTGCGATTTCCACTTACCTGCTATCCTTAGCTTATCGTATGGTTAATCGCTAATCTTCAAACCCTAAGTATAGAAACATATAAAATTAGGGTTTGTTAATCTAGTTATAATTTCCTGAAATTGGCTTGATTTGATAACCCTAATTTCGATTTTTATAAATGTTAACATGAATTTCGATATACTGAAAATAAGATCTCGAGTTGCATGGTTAACTAGGTTTCGACATATTCTCTAAAATGGATCTCGAGTGTATATACCAGTGTTCGACATTTTGACACTACATAATGATTCGACATACATAAATCTCGACTTAGTGGTATGCAGAAACTTCGAGACATTACACAATATATAAAGTCAACATAATAATTAAATTTCAACAAATATTTCTACATGATATGTACCAAATAGATTTCGACGTGTTGTTCCAACTTAATGGTGGGGTTTCGAGATGGATATCGACATTAAAATGTCGAGATATTATATACAATTTCGATATCATTATTGAAGACAATCTCGACATTGCTTATGCTAAAGTTCGACATTGATTAATCAATATCCATTCGAAAGGTGTGTCGAGATTAGTAAATAAATGTCAAGTTGTATGTTACAATTATAAACAAGATTTCGATATTTTAAATTAAACACTACATAAATTTCGGTATTCGAACTTACAAGGTTTCGAGTTTTATGTTAAACAATGCACAATCAACATGAATCTCGATACAATATAATTGTCGACATGGTGTATGCATAAATCTCAATACACCTAGCCAAACAAATCTCGACATGACACTTTGACCTAAATCTCGAGATTCTTCTATTATGGACTTCAACTTTTAACTTTAGAATTTAACATAATATCAATAAAGATGTAGACATTCATAAATAAGATCTCGAGTCGACATCTTCCTATCCTCACCTCTTTGATTTCGAAATCATTTCTACCATGCTAACAGGGTTTCGAATTCTATCAACTGGAAATCATACTGCTCGATATTTACACCATCGATCAGAAGACATGTTTTCAAGAACACTATATACGTAAACTTCAAAAATCCTAACATCAGTAGTTAAAAACCCTAATTCTCTTCAACTCTAATACTTAATAATCTTTCCTAAACATGTTAATACCTGAAACAAGCATAAAAACCATCGAAACAATTTTTACCTTCAAGCTTAGTGGCGAGTTTTGCTATTGTTTTTGTTTGGCTTCTTTCTTCCCGTTCTTAAGTTGGTCGAAGGTGTGTATACTGAATTTTGTTACCCTCCTTTCTCAGTTTAGGGTTATTGGTTCTCCTTTCTTATTCCTTAATTTTACCTTGCGTGTAGTGGTTAGCAATTGATAATGATGGATACTTTATCAATCCTTATCTCTTGTGTTATGCATATTTTATTAATTTCCCTTTCCTTTTGGTTAAGTAATCGCATAGGATAATCTTAGGTCTCTTTATATATATATATATATATATATATATATATATATATATATATATATATAAACATAACACTTGGGGTTCGAATTTAGGTCTAGCTCGTGACCTAATCCCAATTTTAGTTTAATATATGGTTTGAATTTCTTAACTTTTATTAATATTATCTCCTACCAAAAATCTAGGCACCTTATACTAATTTACTTCCAAGTTCTAACTTAAATTTCCTACCACGTTAATTATTCTAATAGCACATAAGCCATATAAGACTATATCATATATAGCATGTCATGCACTAAAAACCCTAAAATAAATAACTAACCTAAATTTAATTAATTCTTCTACTTGGTTAGTAACCCTAATAGCACCTAATATGAAATCATGTTGACGCGTAAAATCATAAAATATGTTCCATGCAGTCGCATTAGTTCTAATTCGTAACACACATAAGAATTATAAATCACACAACATGAAATCATATAGGCACATAAGTCACTTAAAGGTATGAATATATGAAGACATCGTATCATTGAAAATACTAATTAATCCAAACGTTCTTAATTAAATATTTTCATCCCTACTTAAATCGTAAATCCCGTAATTAGATTTTACGGGTATTACAATCTCATCCGTTATCAGCACATTCCATATGTAGTTCCACTCAGCGTATTATCAATAGTAAGCTCAATCAACTGATTTCTTTCCCAAAATATGATAGCCAATTCAAACAGAGAAAGATTTGATTTACTGAGTATAATTCAAAGCATACTTTCCATGTATGGTGATCTCATCCGATTTCAGCACATTCCATAAAATAGACACAACAGCATCTTACCACATATAGGCCGAATCAATTAATCACTTTCCAAAATATAAATCCTAAGTCGTAGATCATTGATTCACTGATTTAAAAGTCAAATAATATTGCAATCAATGGATATCTCATAATATTCTTTTCTAAAATAGATCAATCACATGTAAGCACCTAATCATAATATCTTTTCCATATATAGCATAGTGATATTCCATCCAAACGAAAACGTTCATAACCAGGTGATCACATCAATATTCCAGTTAAGCACAAGATCACATATATTCGATTTTCTTAACGATTTAAATCATATTGAAACACTTAATCGAATACTTAAACATCATAAATCGTACATATCGAGTTTTCTGAATTGTACCCCCATAATACATAATTACTTGGAATAATCAAAACTCTCATAATCATTTGGACCAAAAAGGTCTACGATCTCACCCTTTTTGATGATGACAAGTAATTAATGGCTATCTTAAGCATATGAGTACACTCGATATGAAACCATTTTAGCACATAGCATGTTTAAGTATCAAATCATGTGACATATGATCAGAGCAAATTAATTTATCAAATTCTAAAGCATGTTCCCCCTGTCTAATTGTTAATATTCCTATGTAAAGCACAGCAGCAAAAGCATATAGCAATTACCAGGTCATATCATACAAAGTGTCACAAGTCACCATGGAATGTCGCAAATTTTCAGATCATATCAGTTTACTCCCCCTGCCTATGTGCAGAATTCCTTAATCCTTAACAAATCACAAGCTCAAGCACAAAGAGATTAAGACATAAGCATATAAAAGCAAGCAGATAATATTATCGCAGTCAAGATAAACCCAAATATGGCATTAATTGCCCTAATTCTCCCCCTTCAGCATCAGAAAGGAGGGACCCAAAACACCACCAACTTTACAAAAACCTAGAATCAATCATGACCTACAACCCAAAAACCAGTAACATAAAAAGAAGTTAGTACTAAGCGCAGACTAGAACTAGGTATACTGGAGCTAGGAGATCACTAGGATTCGAAGTTCTAAGAGCTGGAATCGCTATCAGACGAGGATTCAACGTTATTCAGATCCTTGGAGATCTCCTTCATATACTTTTTATCCCTTCTAAAGTGCTGTGAGATCTCGGCGAACTTCTTCCTGTTATCATCCTTGATGCCCTTGATATTTTGTTTCAGATCAGCTAAGGTTCCCTGCTCGTAGTCGCTCTCTTGATCCGTTTTCTTCCTGATTTCGAACAAGTGGCTTTCGGAGAGATTGGGGATTTGATCATAGCAGCCTTTCACTTCTTTTCGGAGATAGATCCGACGCCTTTGGTTTTCGTCATGATTGAGATCGAAGGATTGAGTAGCGAAATAATAAAGTGAAGGACTTAGGGTTGAATAGATTCAAGAAGAAAGAGAGTGGGTAGTTACATAAAGGTCGAAAGCTTCTTGGATAAGAATGAAAAGAAATAATGAAGAGATGTAATATCAACTAGACATGAAGCAGAAAAGGAAACGATTTCAGAAGTTGAATTTCAAAAATCATGGCTGGATAAGGAAACTG
Source organism: Craterostigma plantagineum (assembly GCA_027422505.1). NCBI lineage: Eukaryota > Viridiplantae > Streptophyta > Magnoliopsida > Lamiales > Linderniaceae > Craterostigma > Craterostigma plantagineum. Next base: position 87,456 of record JAPQWV010001254.1, read on the forward strand.
TCCATTAGATGGAATTAAATGAAGATCAGAGGATATCTCGTGGAGATTAAGGAAGGAAATAAGGACTAAGATCAGAGTTCAAAAAACTAAAAGGAATTTCCGGCTGAAAAATAGATTTTAACATAAATCTCGAAGAGAATCTATTTAGAGAGAAAAAATAGTCTTCCCATGAGTGAAAGAAATAGGATAGATAAGGAAGGTAAAATCAAGAAAGAGTACTAATAGAATCAAAGGCTAAAGTCAAGGAGATCCTAAAGGATAAGATCAAAGAGATACTAGGGGCGTCCCGATTTTAAAAAATGTAATGGCATGATTGAAATCATATGATATGCATATAGGATACTTGATTTTAAAAATGTAATGGCATGATTGTAAATTTGAATTAAACACTTAACGCGTGAAAAATAGTTCGAAAATTTTCTAAGTGTTTAATCGCGGGTAATGTCACTGTTCATGCCGAGAGATTTTTCGCTCGATAAAATTGGTTTTCAAATTGATTTCCTATGCATTGATTTCAATTGTAATGTCTCCGTTTAATTTTTCGATCGAAAAATTTTTATTCGCTAATGTTCGCTACAGTGTAAAAGACTTAGAGAAAATTTTTCGAAGTGTTGAAGTTGAAATCGCGACTGTAGTCGATCAATTTTACGATCGAGAAAAAATCCATGTAAATTTACGATCGAGAAATTATTTCTCTGGTAAATTTACTGTCGAGAATTTTTTTTTGATTGAATAAAATTTTTCGATTTGAAATTTGTCGAGCGGTATGTGATTTTCGATTGTAAGTAAAATATTACGCTGCGATATATTTCTACCGATAAATTAGTCAACGAAAGACTAAGTCAAATCGTCGAGAAATTTTTCGATCAATTAACTCCTAGGCGGCGAATTTTACGATCGAAAAATTAAGCGTTGAAAATTAATTTTGCGCTGCTAAATTTTGCGACCAAATTGAAATTAAATCGAAAATTCTACTTTGCGATAGTAAGTTTTACGCTCGATAAAGTTTGCATCTAAATTGGCTAATCAGGGCTTAAGTTTTTCGCTCACAAAAAATCCTAATTAGATTTCTCGATGGTAAATAATTTTTCGGTCAAAATCTTCTATCTTATCGACTAATCAGAATTTTGTCGATCGAAAAACTAACTCGATACAAACAGTATCTCAATTAAATCGGAATTCAACTAAGACTGTTTGTGATCGACAAAGTTCTTCGATGGCTTCAAAACATTCAAAAGCCCAGTTTCATCCAAACTTAAATTTCAGTCGAAGATTCAGATTTTCCGATGATTCATTCTACCAGATTCATAGAGATATCGAAACTATCTTAAGTGCAGGCATTAAACTCAGATAAAAACTCAAAATCAAGCCTAAATCACTACAAATTAGTTACGGTTTTTCTAAATTTTGAAGAACAGTCAAAAATCTAAGTCTGAACATGCGAAAAACTTCAAAATGCAGATGCTAACGAAGGTAAATCAGACGCAAATGTCAAAAGAATCTCATTTCTACCTTAAACAGACATTTTGGTGTTGAAAATCGAATTTGAAAAATTTGAGCTCTCTGTGAAAGTTTTTCGCGAGAGAAATTTTTTGCGATTAGGGTTGCGTGAGAAAAAGTTTTTCGACTGACAAAAAGTGAACTTTTAATAACTCGCTGTAAATCAATGTTGGGTTTGCGATTGGACGTTTTGCGATTAAATGGATCAGGCCCATTACTATTTGCGCTTGAGAAATTTTTTATTCGAATATTGCTTCTCAATTCAATTTTTTCAATCGCAAATTATCGCGGCCAATCAAAATCGTTTCCAACACTGTTTACGATCGAGAAATTTATTATCGTGAATTAAGTCTTTTATCTAGTTTCTCGAAAGTAAGTACTTCTAAAATTTTCAGATTGACCCCTATTTCAAATAAAATCACATTGTAAAGCTCCCCCTCAGAATTAAAATAAATGCAATTAACTCCCTGCATTTTCCGTGTACTAACATCTTGATTCCCTGGCAGAAATTAAAAATCTGTACCACTTAGAAAAAGACGTTAGAAATAATGGAGTTAATCAGCAATTCTTTTAGGGATTAAATATTTGGTCTGTGACTAGCTCCTTTCCTTGTAGTGTCGACGTCTTGCTCCGTAATTTTGTTTGAAAGAATCTGAAACGCTTAGAGAAAAACGTCAAGAATATTTGGAGCTAATGCACGATTTTTATATTTGCTCCCCCTCAAATAATGCGCAAGAATTGACTAAGTATGCAAGAATATGAAATCAATTCAAGTCACGAGCATATAACACACAAATTTACTCATTAAGCACATATACATGGTCCCCGAAAATATGTACTTATAATATTGTGTGAGGGTAAGAGCAATGAAAATTTTTTCGCATTTAAACAATTTAGTACCAATGCAATGTAGCATTGCATTTAAAATGTGCGATACTAAAACAAATTCGCATTTATTCAATTCAATTCATATGAAACATAACATTTCATGTCAAAATGTTCGAATTATATATATATATATATTTTCTAAGTTTATTTATTATTTATTATTTTTGTTAATTTTTTCGTATTTTACTATTATTATAGTATGGGGTCAGATTCTATGCTTCGATCAATCGTCACACTTAAATTTTACGAAACATTTGAAAGTAGAAAATGACGTCAAGTCATGTCGTCAAACTAAAGTCCTAAGTTCATAGACTGGTCCATTTCGACAACTCTCACAAGTTTCGCTCTTGCACTCAATTATTTCTTACTTGGGATTTTTATATTTATATCACCCAAGTCAACACAAGCAATTTTAAGTCAATTTACCTGTGATCGAGGCATTTTTTTAATCATTTCACCCAAGCGAGAGACCGTCGATTGGAACCAAAGGGGTGTAAGAGTTTTAGTTTGGCTAGGACTCAAAAGGGAAGGAACTCGGGGAAAGTGAGCTTATCTCTTCGTCATCTTCCATTTCTACATCCGTCTCCTTTTTTTTCGGCGTCTTTCTTCTTTTCAATCTTTTCTCCCTTTTTTCTTTTAAGAACTATCCCTTTTTATGTTATGCTCAAGCTGAAGCTCCGCTTCTCCAAGAGGCGATAGGAGATTATCGTAGGCGAAGTTCTTCTTGTTGGTTCTCGGGCCGATACCGTGGTCCTCTTCTCTTAATCCCTAGAGAGGTTTCAGAGATTATCTTTTTGAAAAAATTCACGGTTATGGAATTCGTACCCGAGGCTGCTCCTCTTCTCGTTTCCCGATATAAGACCGGATTATCGTTGGAGAAGTTCACTTCGTGGTGCTCCTCTTCCAGTCGTTCTGACGAGCGTACGAGATTATCGTTGGAGAAGTTCACAGCAGGAACTAGCCACTTTCTACAAGATAGTCGGAAGACAGGTTCCTTTGGTCTGATTTTTGTGCGTTGAGCAATGCCTTCTTTTGTCATCATCTCACTTTTCTTTTGTTTTCTCCCCTCCTTTTCTCGTTTGTACAACCGTCCGAAGAGAATAGAATTCGGTTGAAGGCTGAGAATGGGTTTCAAAGGAAGAAAAGGACATCGGAGAAGGATCAAAGTGGATGACTAAGGGCTAATGTGAGGAAAAATTATATGAGGCCGAGTGAGGTTTATCCTAAGCGCCCTTATCATTTCCTAACGATCTAAAGCAAGGTGAGTATAAAACCAAGTATCACTAGGTAAGACAAGTTATTGATGTGTGACTCACTCGAGAATTAGATCCAAAGAAAGAAGATAAACAAGGCTTGAATCCTCACATATGTAAAGTGACTTTGTGTCTGATGGAGCAACCTAATGACCTTTTAGACACAAGAATGCGACGTGGACTGACAAAATTAAGCAGTTAAATCGATCGCATGTCGGGGTAAAAATTCTAAGTGACTTTAGATCAAAGCATCCTAAAGGATTTCGTCATAGAGTAGAGCATGTGATAGCACAGAAGATCAAGTAATGCACATATTACAGAAGATTCAACTTGCCTAATTTTCCGACAAATTGGAATCGTTTCTCATCCAAAGCCTTGGTGAAAATGTCGGCTAGTTGGAATTCCGTGTTCACAATATACATATCTATGGTACCTTTTTCTACGTGATCTTTGATAAAGTGATATCTTATATCTATGTGTTTTGTGAGTGAGTGATGAACATGTTGCAAGAAATAGCGATGACACTTTGACTGTCACTATATATGGGTATGTTATTTAAATTGTACCCATAGTCGCGAAGCTGTGTCCGCATCCACAGCATCTGGGAGCAACAACTGGCTGCAGCCACGTATTCTGCTTCGGCCGTCGAAGTTGACACACAATTCTGGTTTTTGGATGACCAGCAGACCAGCTTTTCGCCTAGAAACTGAGCGCCACCAGACGTGCTTTTCCTATCCATTAGGCAACCTGCATAATCAGTGTCAGTGTAGCCAATAAGTTTGAAGTTCGTACCCTTTGGATACCATAGTCCAAGGGTAGAAGTGCCCGTATGGTAACGTAGGATCCTTTTAACCGCGAGCATATGGGATTCTTAGGTATCGACTTGAAAACGGGCACATAAGCAGGTGGCAAACATGATATCCGGCCGGCTCGAAGTGAGGTAGAGAAGAGATCCAATGATGCGGCGATACAGTGTGATGTCGACCGACTTGCCAGAGGGATCGGCATCCAACTTGCAGCTTGGTGACATAGGAGTGCTGAGAGGCTTGCTCTGATCTTGATGGAATTTCTTCAGAATATCCTTGATGTATTTTGTCTCACTGATGAAAATCCCATCTTCGAGTGGCCTGATTTGTAGTCCTAAAAAGAACTGCATCTCTCCCATGTGACTCATCTCGAACTTGTATTTCATTAGATCTCCGAACTTCGTGCAAAACCGTGGATTAGTTGATCCGAAGATGATGTCGTCGACATATACTTGAACGACCATCAGATCTTTGTCTGCCATTTGATGAAGAGGGTTGTGTCCATCGTTCCACGTATGAATCCAGACTTCACGAGGAATTCACTCAAGACATCGTACCAAGCACGTGGGGCTTGTTTTTATCCATAGAGAGCTTTATCCAAGCGATAGACGTGATCGGGATGTTCTTGATCAACGAAGCCTTCCGGCTGAGCGACGTAGACTTCTTCTTTTAACACGCCGTTGAGAACCGCATAAGCCAGGAGAAGGCGGATAGCTTCGATTCGGGCAATAGGAGCATATGTCTCGTCGTAGTCGATGCCTTCCTATTGATTGTATCCCTTCGCAACTACCCTTGCTTTGTTTCGGATCACTTCACCATCTTCATTTTCTTATTTTTGAATACCCATTTAGTTCCGACTATTGTTTTCCCATGTGGACGGGGTACCAAGGTCCACACTTGAAGACGTTCGAATTGGTTGATTTCCTCTTGCATCGCAATTATCCAATCCGGGAGTGCGTCTGCTTCCTTAGTAGGCTCGTTTTGGCTCAGGAAGCAGCTAAATATACTGTGTTGACGATGTGTCCTCACTCCATCTGAAGGATCGCCAATTATCTGATCAACCGGGTGACCTCTAGTCCACTTGCGCTCATGAGGCAAGGCTGAAGTCGATGCGTCAGCCATCTGTGGGTCTAGATTTCCTATAGACTTCGATTGATCATTTGTTTGAGGAAGTTCCAATACTACACTTGGATCGATCGTCTCCGATAATACTTCCTCGATGACCACTGTAGGTTCTTCGTTATTCTGTGGCAATACCGAATCGAGTGGGGTAGAGATATGAGAAGAACTTGGTACGTCGGGTGGGGAATCCGCTGTAGGCATAGCAGTGCATGACCGATATACTGGTTCGAAGAGAGAATCCAAATCGTCTAATACAAGTCTCGTTGCTTCTTCCGACGTTGAATTCAGAGTTGTTGCCATCTTCTGTTGGTTTGTGCCAAGACACCAGTGATTACGGGTTCTGAGATGTTGTCTTCAGAAACCAACGGGTTAAGTACGGGTCCTGAACTGAGTTGTGCAGGAGCCATCTAGTTAGGCACGGATCCTCGACTAAACTGACCAGAAGCCATTTCTGCCACTTCGTGGAAAGTGACATTATAGCTTTCCTTAATTGTTCGGTTGGACTTGATGTATACTCGGTACGCTTTTGATGTTGAAGAATACCCGACCAAGGTGCTTCGAATGCGATAGGGTCGAACTTTGCACGTTGCTCTCTGTCGTTCTCCACAAAGCACTTGCACCCGAAGACTGTAAGGAATGAGAAGTTGGGCACTCTATTATTCACAATCTCGTACGGAGTCTTGTTGAACCATTTGTGAACCACCGTCCTGTTTTGGGTAAAACAGGCGGTATTGACTGCTTCAGCGCATAGAAACTGTGGAAGTCCTGAATGGATCAGCATTGTACAAGCTGCTTCCACTAGTGTTCGGTTTTTCCTTTCACTGACCCCACTTTGTTGAGGTGTTTTGGCGGCTGAAAATTGTTGACTTATTCCAAGTTTCTGATAAAGTGCACTGAGGTGGTTGTTCTTGAACTCAGTGCCGTTGTCTGTTCGAATAACTTGAATAGTCTGTTGCTGCAGATTTTGAGTAGTGTTCACAAAGTTGATAATCAAGTCACCGGTCTCATATTTGGTTCGGAGGAACTTTGTCCACGTGTAGCGAGAGTGGTCATCAACGATCACTAACACATACTTTCTTCCATTGTTACTCTGAGTCTGCATCGGCCCACAGAGATCCATGTGTATAAGTTCCAATGGTCGAGAAGTAGACGCAATTTGCTTGACGTGATGAGATGCTCGCTTCATTTTTCCCAATTGACATGCCAAACACTGATGCTCCCTTTGTAGTAGTAAGTTGGAAGACCGTGAACCAGCTTTTTCGTATTTAGGTGAGACAGTCGTTGATGCCATAGGCTGTTCCTCTGTAAATCAATCTGAGAGATGAGGCATACAGCTGTCGAGGGCCGCAGGGACGTCAGGTTGATCGTGTAAAGATTGGATTTCCGAAGTCCTTGAAGGAGTTCTGTGTCCTAACTATCCAAAATTCTGCACCGGTCAGCATGAAAGAACACGTGGAACCCTTTGTCACAGAACTGGCCTATGTTGAACAAGTTATGGCGGAGGCCTTCGACATACGAGACGTCTTTTATTGTCAGATTCTCCAGAATGATATCTCCAAATCCAAGAATTGGAGCTGAGTCATTGTTTCCGAATCTGACTTTGCCGTTTGGTCGGTCTTTGTAGTTGCTCAGCAGCTCTTGTTTACCAGTCATGTGTGTGGAGCAACCAGAGTCGAGGTACCACACATGATGGACATACCAAAACAAATTAGAGAGCTTTAGGTACCCACTTAAGCATGGGTCCTCTCAGATTAGCAGATTTAGTGTTGGGTTCAGATATGATTCCTAAATTTTAATTCGGAGGAGTTTTAATAACCCATTCCACTTTCGGAGAAGTGGGTTTGGGTTTTGCCTCTATAGGAGACTTGGCCTTTTTGGCTTTTGTCGTCCTAGGCGGAGATTTAGGAACCCATTTGGGTTGAGCCTTGCAGGGAAGATTAATTTCAGCACGTACAATGCTTTGGAAGGTTTGACCGAGGAAAAGATATTTCTTTCGATAATCTCCTAAGGTGCTTGGGGGACTCAATCTTTACGGGATACCTTAGGTGAGTACAGGCATGTACAGCGCCATAAGCTTTCTTTATGGCTGGATCTTGTGGCATTTGTTTCAGAATGATTATTGGTAATTTTTTACGTAGAGCCTATTTCGAAATTGTCGCTTCTAAAGGTGATAGGCTGAAGTAAACAAGTAGAAGCAATTATTTTGAACGTAGAAATGGCTCTTTTATTACGAGTGTCTTTTATTGTAACAGAAGGAGTAACATTTTTAGAAACATTCAAATCTACTGGCTCATTCTTTATCTTAGAACTAGACACTCTCACCTTCGTTTTCAGTGCTGGCCCTACGCTCCCTGTGGACGTAGGTGAAATAGAATTAGTCTTAGCACTTTTAATAGAAGTATTAATGCTCTTTTGATCTTTCGAAGGCAATTTTTTGATTTTCACGCTTTTTATAATAGCGTGAGAGGTAGTTTGGGAGGATGAGGAAGCCTTGAGATTTTCCATCTCCTTAAAGAACTTTTTCTTTTCAGCTTCGAAATTCTCTCGTTCTTTATCTAATTTTGCCTGTGACTCCTCTATCTGTTTTATGATAGGAGCTTTGTAGAGAGAATTTTGATAATTAACCTTTTTGACTTCCTCGTAGTGGGTTTGAGAATCAGGAGGTAGAATTTGAACTAAATTACTGACGGGTGTTAGAGATGGTTTCCTGTTTTTGTCTCTTTCATTTAGTTCATTGTAGTCAAAGGGGATCTCAGGCCCATGTGAGGCTTGTTTAAATGGATGAATCGAAAGCATTTTCATATGTCGATTCCGTAATGTTTCTAAGTGAGGTTGCAGCTAAACCCATGTGGTTAATATCATATATTTCTTTCTTCCGTAAAACTTGTGGGTTAGTGTAACCTATGCCTTCTATTGGCTTATAGAACTCTATATCCTTGGGCTTGTTTAAGAATATCGTCTGTTCTGAATGTCCCCTACGTGTAAGAAGATCATCTAATTTTTAAATTTTTGCATATAACTTCTTGCGTTCCTCAGTTAGGAGAGCATAATTATTTTCTACCGTTAGTTTAGCGGCTTGACAGGCATCTAGTTCCTTATTAAGCTCACTAACCTTAGCATTTGATATTTCTAATTGAGCTTCTAAGTTAGTGATCGTAGAGGTAGCTTCGGTTATCCTACAATTTAAGGTGGCTTTCTCGTTGAGATTCCTAACCAAACAATTGTAGTTATTTGCTAGCCTATCTTCTAATTCCTTAATCTTTTCACTATGCTGTCCTAATTGAGGTTGACTAGTCTCTCTAGAATGTAGGCTCTTAGTAAGTTCTTCTATTTTCGCACTAGAGCTCATAAGTTCTGATTCGAGACTATCTATCTTCTCCTGAGATCTCTCAAGTTTATTCTCTACTTCCTTTATACTTTTCTGCTCATGTCTCATGTTAGCTTATTGTGTTTGATATGATTCTAACATGGTCAATAATGTGGAAGAAGAGACTACCTCTTTTGACAAAGTGGATGTGTTGTCGTCGTCCGTACGATTGGATGTTTCGGCTTCTGATTCATTATCGAGACGGCCATGAGAGCTATTCCAGCTTCCTTCTGTTTCGTCAATTGGAGCTTCTTGGAGTAGTAGTTGGCATCTCTCTTCTTCGGAAGAGTGCACTCTCTGGCGAAGTGACCGGGCTTACCACAGTTGAAGCATTTGTTAGCCTCCTTAGGGTCTTGACTTCGGAGCTCTCTGGTGCACGTTCTTTGTTTTTAGAGCTTGTAGTCCGAAGTCTTTGGCTGAGGTTGAATACTTCTTCTTGAAGTACTTCTTGCTCATCATTTGTCCTATGAGAGCTAACTGCTTTCCTAGAGCTTTCAAATTTGGCTCAACATCGGAGTCTGATTCTTCTTCCGACTCTGAACGTAAAGGAGGCCTAACGATCTTTTCCTTTCTTGATCTTGAGCTCCTCTTCTCTGAGACTAAGGCAACGGTGTCTTCGCTCTGTTTGCCTTTCTGCTCTTTGAGAATCTGGCTGATATCATCCTCATGTTGTGTGAGATTGTCAACACGGCATGGACATCCAACTTCTCTAGATCTTTATTTTGTCGAATCTGAGTGGATATTTTCTTCCATTCCGTGGGCAGAGAGGATAGAAATCTGATGTTTGTCTCCATATTAGTCTTTGTGATTTCTATCTTCCTCATCTCGTTGAGAAGAGTGAGGTATCTTTGGTAGATCTCGTATAGACTCTCCTCCGGCTTTGCTTTGAAGGAGTCGTAAGCTGTGAGAATGTTCGCCTTTTTGGCCTTTATGCCAACTTCTGTCCTCTGCACCATCCAATGCAGATCATCCCACATTCCTTTAGCCGATGAAAGGCTATCAATTTGTCTGTATATGTCATTGGGGATGCCCTGCATGAGGATATTCATGGCTACTAGATCAGCCTTAGCTCGAGCCCTTTCCTCTAGAGAGTATTCCCTAGGCTCCTTTAGTCGCCTAGAAGGTGAAATTGGAAGGAGTAGCTGTTTCATCACCGGGTACATGGACCCAGAATTGTGTCGGTCCCTCTTCAAGAGACTGCAGTAGGTTTTCAGCTTGATCTTTTAGAGCGATGAAATTTAGGAAGCGGCTTCTCCACACGGTATATTCGCCTCTTTGCAAAATCGGCGGACGGTTGTCATTTCCGAGCGACTAAGCATCCATTTTGTATTGTAGTCGAGTTGTTGAAGGATCTTCGTTAAGTGTTTTGAAGGTTTGAAGATGATGTAATGTGCTTCACAAGTGACAAAGTTTGTTAGTAGCGTTTGATTCGAAAAATAAGTTCAAGAATTATTTTCGATTCAATCTTTAAAGTTTGATTGAAAATAATTTCGTCGAAATCGAATATCCTGTTTACAGTTCTCGTGCGAGAAAGTTAGTCAGCGAAATATTTTACGAGCGAAATAAATTGCTCAAAATCGTTCGGTCGAGAAAAATTTCCTGATCGTGAATTTATTTCGATCGTAAAGAAACAGTACGTTAGTAAGTTTCTCGACAAGTCAAAATAAATCTGTTGACTAGAAAAGTTTCTCGCGTGTAAATGATTTTCGCCTGGTCAAACGTTAAAGGTTTGATCGAAAAAGTTTTTCGAGAGAAAATTTTTACGCATGCAAAGTCAAAATTAGTCTCTCTCAAAAAAGCTCTTCGCTGAATAAAGCTCGAGAATTATTTCTAACTAAAATCGTTTCTAGTGATGACGATTCTAGCGCTGACTTCGTATTCTGACCGAGAAAAATTCTCGCGCCAAGTTTTTCGATCGAGAAACTAATCCGATCGTAAACCTAGCGAGAAAAATTTCGAACGATCGAGAAAAATTCAGAGAATACGATTACCACGGATTCAAGCAAAAATAAGGAATTAGACAGTGAAATTTCAGGCAATTGCTCGCAATCAATTACTAACTACGCGCGAACAATCAATTAAACACGTTATGAAGCAAAATATGTCGAATTTGAGCAAAATCAGAACGTGTTCTTCATATTCTTCGCAAGCAGTAACTCGCAGAATCGATTCAAACCTAAATCCAAAGTTCAAACAGCTACAAATTTGATCGAAATCAACATTTAGCACTTAACCGAGCACAGAAACATCAAATTCAAGTCAATTAAGCACAGAATTATGCTATTGGATCGAAAAAAATTTCGCGCCAAACTGTTCTTCGATGAACAGTAACCAGAAAATGATTTTCGATCCAAATCTAACAATCTTCGATTCAAAACAGAACGAATCTGCTCTGATACCAATTGTTAGGTCCTACGATTAACAACTCTAAGATCCTAGGCAGAATTCAAAGTAATTCGATGATAATGATAATCAATAAGATTCGATCGAAAAACTCATTTGAAGAACGATATAGAGAATTCGAGTAGAGTGAGAAAGTTACTGTTGTTTCTCTCTCTAGAAATTGAATTACAAGTCTTTCGGATCAATTTTCAAACTTTCTCTATTCAGCTCAATTGCTTTACATGTATTTATACCAAACAAGCTTGGTATAAATATCAAACTAGTCCTAATCTAAGGACTATTATACAAAACGCTCCAAATTACAAGGACAACTAATAAAATCAAGCACAATTAGAAATGGTATTCTACAATCCTTATTTGTTGGGCATTCATGTGCATAGTGGCCTGGTTTGTTGCACTAGAAGCATTTTTTAATTTTCTTCCCCGACGTCGAGATTCCCTTGTTTTTGTTCTGGAATTTGCTGGAGTTCCCTTTCAATCTCATTTTCTATTCGAAACTCTTTGTAAGCATGGTAGGTCGTTCATCAGGCCTTCCCGTTCATCGTCAGGATCAGATTCTTATTCGTTGGATTTGAATGCGATAGACTTCTGATTTTTGGTCTGCGACTTCTCATTCATTAGCGTTTGAATCATCTCGTAGGAGATAAGCGATCCAATCAGTTCGGAGATGCTCATGCTTCTAGATCCTTTGCTTCGTAGATGGCAGTAACCTTGGCATTCCATTCTCGTGGCAGTGATCTCAGTATCTTTTTGACTTGTTCACTGTCAGGAACCTTCTTTCCGAGAGAAAACATTTGGTTGATGATTCCCATTAATCTGACATACATCTAGCTTATATTCTCGTCAGATTCCATCGAGAACAGTTCATACTGATGGGTGAGCAGAGCCAGTCTTTCTTGCACAACTCGTTGGGTTCCTTCATGAGTAACTTGGAGCATATCCCAGCCGATGAGCAGGAACTAACCCGAATGTATTCTTCTCGAGTGAGTGCGCATGCGAGCATGTTTTTTGCCTTTGCAATTCGCGTGATTCCCCTTTTGTCATCAGCATTGTACAGATGCAATCGACACTTATTCCAATAGAAATAGACCAATCATAATCCATATAAAGTTGATTAAAAGGGACACGTAAGGATTTCTTCACTTGGGAGGAAAAATGTTAGCCTAGTTACCTAGTTGTCAACTCCCCGTCATCCCCTTTGGATTTTTTCTTGTGTTTTTGTTTTGGGGATGCGAGTCGTCCTAGACCTAGACTTGGCTGGTGGGGTTGGCTTGTCCCTGGGTTAGGTTCAACTGGGATGTGTTGACCGTAGGATGTCTTCTAGGTTATTTGCTCGTAGGTAGGCTTTGACGAACTGAGTGTTGGGGTCAAGTAGTTGAAGGAAATGGTCTGGAAAGATCATCGCCTCTTGGTCGAATTTTGTCTTGGACGGTAGAGAGATCCGAGCTTGGGTATGTTGTATGCCTCAGTTGGGTCCCATCTCTCGATCTCTGTAAATGTGTCCATGAGGTGTCTGATAAAGACTTGGAGCCACCGCATGTAGGAAAGGACTCGTTTCCCTTTGATGTTATCTCGTCGCCTTATCTGGTCCAGCAGATTCGACCAAATGAGTTGGGCGACATCATAACTTTTGTTGAAAATGATGCCGTAAAAGATGAGCATTATGCTGCGGTTGAATCGGTCGGGTCGCTGTGTTTTGTAGATAGGCACTTATTGACGATGAGAAAGAGAGTGCGCCAGGTTGAGGAATGTCTTTGGCAGTGAAGTCAGAAAGGCTGATTGTTTGACTGGGACCGATTTTATATCCCATGAGGATAAAATCAGTGACGAGATTTTCATCACTGATGTGGATTTGTGTTTATGGAGAGTGGGGATTGAGTGTTGTACGTAAAACATTTTAGTGAGCATAACAGGCGTATTGTCGATTTGAGCGATAAGGCTGGTAGTGTTTGGTCGATCAGTTGGGTTTTTAAGAGAGTCCCTGAATTGTTGAACATACACTTTAGGGATCTTCTCAGTGATTGTTAGGGCAGTTTTGAGGGGATGATTACGTAATATGTGGAGGATTATGGGGTCTGGGCAATTTGTCTTGTCAAGATCAAGCTCAGGGTTGTTGGGTATTTTCTCGGCCCATTTTTCTGGTGCAAGGAACTCTTCGATAGCGCGCACCATTGTACCTTTTGTATAGGATAAGGATGCACACAAAAAAACTAGCATAGAGATTTCAACTATATTGATGTGACCAGAATTTGCTTCTAAGTCATTCCAGTTAGAGCTTTAATGTCGTTGCACATCTTCGTATGTTAACTTCTGCAGAATGAGTGAGAATGGACAAGTATGGAATTTCGGCGAAGTTGTGATGATGTATGTATGTTTGTTAGTTGTATTCGCAATTTCGGGTTTAAACAGCGTGCAATAGAGCAAATTCGCCGAATGAAAATTCAGGCAGAATTCGGGCGATGGTCAATTTCGGCCAAAATGCTGTTCATAGCAAACTCGGGCGAATGCCCTTCAAAATGACTTTGGGCAAAACGATATTCAAAGCAATTTCGGGCGAAGAAATATTAAAAGCAATTTCGGGCGAAATGCTGTTCAAAGCAATTTCGGGCGCCATGCTCCAAAGCAATTTCGGACGATAGAGCTTTTTGCCGAATGAAAAATCATACGAAATTCAGGCGATTTTCGAGCTACAGTAACAAGTCGCGGAATTCGAAGAACACACGACAATTTTGGGCGAGATTCCAATTTTATCCTAAACCCTTAAACCCTAAATCGCGCAACACTATAAATGACAAAGAGAAATACGGGACATTTATCAGATCCGGAAATGTTTTTACCGAAACTCTGTGGGAAACGCAGAAATTTGAGCAAAAACATGGATTTGAAGGCAGATGCGATTAATTTCGGCTTTGTAGTCGAGAGGTTTTCTTGAAGAGTTTTGGTGATGAAGGTGAAGTGAAGGCAAATTCGGGCGATATTGATATAAATAGGTTGTTGAAATTCGGGTAAAGCTTGGAGCTGTGTGAATTCGCCGAGGAATTCTAAGTCGTGGACAAATTCGGGCAATTTTGAGGAGAGCAAATTCGGATGATTTTGACATATAAATAAAGGATGGAATTTGAAATTCGGGAAATGTTTGAACCTGTGCAAATTCGCCGAGAGATTTGTACCCGAATTTGTAAGAGGGCAAAAGGTAAATTCGCGAGTGGAGGAAATTTGGGTAACTTAAGCTTTTCCCGAATTTGCACGAAAGAAAGGGGAATTCGCTAAGACCTATACGAAGCGTTCTACAAATCTAGAACACAGAGTTCAATAATGAACCCCTTAACATTAATTTCTTGATCAAATACCAAAATAAATATCAAATCTACGAGTTTTTCAAGATCGATTTGTGTGAGGCAGAATATGATAATCGACGAAGAAAACGTCGTTTCTGAACCCTCAAGTAAAAAATTCGTCTATATCAAATATTGTGATTGTCGGGCTCGGGACAACAATGATTTTGTGGTTCAATTCATGCCTATAAATAGACATGGCTCGAACGACACTGCAAAACCATTAAACATCAACTTACGCGTCTCATATCTGTTTATACTCGGAATTCTTGCTCACGTTAATGGACTGGTCGCAGCAGCAGGATCATGGAAAAGAGAAAGAGCAGTAAGAGTTAAGGCGTAATTTTAAACGCAATTTGGATGCTTCTTATGTGCTTATTTGTCGCTTTAGTGGCTGTTCTTTTTTGGGTTCTTACAAGGCGTATTAGCTTTTGGGAATGTTTTACGTATTTTGATAATGTAATTTTCATAGTTTGCATTGTGAGAGTGATTTTTGCAATATCTTTTTTTTTTTGAGAGTTAGAACCTCTAAAATAAAACCTATCGCTGAGAAAAGCATAAATGAATTTGAAAATTTTAGTTCAAAATCTAATTAAAGAAAAATTAAATATTTAAAACTCCCCCTAAATTATTGCATATCGTTCAAAATCTCCCCCTCAACGTAAGCATATATATCCAGCTCCCTCTTAATATATGCAAAGACACTTCCCTTAGATTAAGAAAATAAGATTGCTAAGTAAGACACCAAATAAGTACACTTTACAAAAGACGTTGTGGTATGAAATGGATTAAGGGTCGCGATTCCCAACTCAGATACAAGAAAATGGAATCGTGTTTCATCCAAAGCCTTGGTAAATAAGTTAGCCAGTTG